>JARQOD010004039.1:0-58643 GCA_033576555.1 Oophaga sylvatica | reverse complement strand
GACATGTCACTTGATGCAAGGATCATCAAACTATGACTTGCCTACTTTGGACACATCGTACGAAGAGAGCAATCGCTGGAGAAGGAAATCATGGTCAGAAGAAGAGAAGGAACAAGGCGAAGAGGAAAGCCAGCAACCCAATGTCGTGATACTATCAAAAAAATGACATATAAGACCCTGGTGGACATATCTAAGCTTGCACAAGATCAAACTTTGGACACCATTTTGTTGGAATAGAGTCGATATCGAGCCATGGCGACTTGATGGATGAAAGATCCGTTCATCCATCAAGTCGCCATGACTCAGTATTGGCTCGATGCTGAATTCACATGCCGCAAATTACAAAAAATTCAGATTCTGGCACATCCAAATTTTTTGTGAAATTTGAGACAACTTTAATTCAGCTTTACATACTATAATATCAAAATTCAGGACTTCATAAGACAACCCCCTTAATAATGAAGGAAATTACAATAAATAAGTTGAAGCAACTTTTTGTCATTGTTTTTGCTTTTTGCAGCATTAGTTCCAGCACTCACTTTACCTAATGAATCTGTGGAATCAGAGCAGGATGAGCGCGTCGGGTAATTGACCCCTCTTAAGTAACAACTTCCACCACAGCCAGTTAAGCAGACTTAATGAGCTCTTGCTAATTTCCCAGCTGGTAACGTAGGATACTTGTTTTTTATACAATAAAATCAGCAAAGAAGAAATGTTTAAGGACGGGTTCAGTAGTTTTATAGTTTTTCTCTACTCCACAGAGTAAATAATGCACAAATTACAGTAACCAACGTAATATAGTCATCAACTGCCAGAGAATAGAGCATTTGGAGATGAGAATATTTTTTTTAAAAAATCACCGTACCCGTTTGTTTGTCCTTGATGGCGTTTTTACACATCTCGATCCTCGCGGAATGAAATGGGACATACCGGTCTTGTGGAGAGGCGACCAACACAACGTTTTTAAAGTATTGAAGACCTGCAAAAAAAAGTTGAGGATTTTAAGTGATAAACCGTAATAAAAAAAACTTGGAATTTTTTTTTTAAGAGTTTACAAAGTAAAAGAAATAAAGAAATTTGGTTTCACTCTCAAAACCCAAGTATTTTCAAAGTTGGAATTACACTTTCAAAAAGTTCTTCACTTTTGATAATTACTACATGTTAGATGAGTCGCTGTTCACAAACTGACCTCCAGCAATCAAGTGTAATCTTTGGGAAAACCTAGACAATAAGTGCTTCATTTCTCTAAATAAGGATCTTGATTAGAAGACACCCCCTCTAAACAAGAAAAACAGCCATATCTAAACAATGGGTGTTTTCTAAATAGGAAAACCCCTTGAAATGACAAATTCCTATTGTTTTATATTTTAAGAGCTAGTAGAGCCGATAAATTATGTATTCTATGACCTGTATTACTATCTATGTCCTACTATCTCTTGTATATTTATTGGGAGTATGTGAAGTATTATGCTAGTAGTAAGACTCCTGTTATTCTCTAGTTAGTAACATTTTATTGAATGTATTATGGCAGAAATATTTAATAATATATCTTTAGTATTGTAGAGTTAAATGTGTATAACCGTAAAAATAAAATTTTGCTAGCCCTCAATATACTAAAGAACGAATATAAACACTCACACAGTGGCATAACTACCATGGAGGCAGACCACATGAGTGCAAAGTGACCCATGCTTGGGGAGGCCAGAGATTTCTACTTTATAAATTTTTTTTTACAGCTCTCATTTAGGTAAAGTAGTTGTAAAACTCAGCAGTTGTATAAATACATATGACGGTCCATAATCCTAATGGTGACAATGATCAGCACAGGAACAGGAAGTTACTTGTGAGTGATCACTGATGATTGGCTAGTCAAATTTAAATAAAATTAATCAAAAGTCACATTTGAGTGATCACTGATTGACAAATCGTATATGAATTTAGAATTCTGAACTGGAACAGGACGTTACAGGCAAATATAAAATTCTACACAAGAACAGGAAGTCCATACAAGTGATCACTCATTTTCTAGCCACATATGACTATGGAATTCACTCACATGTGATTTTCTGTTCCCGTACTGAATTCTATAGCCATATATGGTAGCCAATCAGTTATAACTCACATGTGACTTCCTGTTCCTGTCTCTAATTATATATTCACCTGTGACTTCCTATTCCAGCATGGAATTATATATTGTAACGTTCCACACTGTCTGTGGATGGGGATTACTCACTTTGCAGTCTTGGAAGTAATCACTGGCACACTCAGGGTTAAAACGAGTCCATTTGGTTTATTATTCACTAGTTTCAGCAGCCATTACACTGTCCATTACACATTCAGCTTTAACAAATGAACAGTCTATCACTGATCCCGATCAATATAACACGGACTCCTGTCCATTACCTGCTGGTGTCGGCCACCCAGGTTCTCAGATCCCTCTTAAGGTACTGCCACACTAAACGCTCCCGCTAACGATCACGATAACGACGCATACTAATGCGATCGTTTTTGTGATCGTTTTAATGTCGCTAGTAGCTGCCACAATTAGCGATCTCGTTAACGACGCATAAGCGATTAGCGATCTCCTTAACAACTTTGCGATGTAAAAAAACAGCGCACATCGTTCACAAAACGTGCCAGACACAGCGATATAGGCTCACCAGCGGGACGCCAACGATCTAAATACGGTCCAGAACTCTAGTGAACGATCAGCGAGATCACAGCAGGGGCCACGTCGTTACTACATGCCACACACAACAGCGTCACTAACGAGATCGCTAAATAGTGACGTATTTTAGCGATCTCGTTAGCGATCTTGTTTAGTGTGGCATACCCTTTAGCTTCAGAGGTATCCAGTAAACAAAACAGAAAATACAGTCTCTTCCTCACAAATACTTCTCTCTGATCCCAATCAGTATAACTCATGGTTGTCAAGACCATTACCTGTTGGATCCTGGACTCCTCTTGTCCTCAGAGGTATCCCATAAGCAACACGTAAAACACAGTCTCTTTCTCCAATACTTCTCACTGATCCCGATCAGTATAACACGGACTCCGTTATGTTACCTGTTGGCCACGCAGGTTCCCAGACCCCTCTTATCCGCAGAGGTCTCCAATAAACACTTCTCATCGACCTCGGTCAGTATTACTCACGGTTTTCAAGACCATCCATTCTCCTGGCTCAGACTCGCCAGCACTGCTTCCCCAGTCTGTGCGACATCCAGCCTGGAAACATGGGAGGTCTGTCCAGACTAACAGACTCCCAACACACTCTCAGCACACCCTATACATGTGCAACACACATTCCTTACATAGTTGTAACCCCTCCCAGTTACCTATCACATGGCAAATCACATGCTCATGACCTCATCACAGGTCCTCAAATTCACAACCACACACATATCTTCAGGCAAAACGGGGTACAGTGAGCCCCCCTCACCACACAGTGAGGTAAATTGGGTAGCTTAACCCTCCCAACTCTCAAAGCTACCCATAGCCCGGACCCAAATGTGAACAACAACTACTTAGAATTCACTTACACTTCAGAAAAAACACTCTGGGCTACATCAAAGAAAGCTGCAATCCATGTAATACATACCTCCCATTAACTATGCGGCCATTAGTATCGCTACAATATTCATATGCATTATTTTAGTGATCAATCACATGTGACTTCCTGTTCCTGTACGGAATTCTATATTCAAATACATCTATCAGTGGTCACTTGCATGCCACTTTTAATTAATTGTATTCATATTTAACTAGCCAATCAGTGATCACTCACACTACTTTCTTGTGCTGCATTCTGGGTTTTTTAAGTCGTTACTGAGGAAGTGAATAATTTCGACAGATGTTTTTGCATCTAATCTTCTTCAGGATTGGCCATTTTGGTGGAACACAATAATCTTTGGGGTCATCATTGGGCATAATGAAGTGTAAGGATCTGTTCACACCAACAATAATGAAGTCTGTTGGAGTTTTACATGACGCTCTACAAGATATTTCATGTCAAGAATTGAAACCTCAGCACGCTCCTTGCCATCAATAAAACCCGGACCCCAACACAACCCCATTACATTACCCTGGGTACAGGTATAGCGTGACTGAGCAATGTGCTTTTGCCATAATTGGTACATACCGGGCTTTTGGCTTAGTTGAAACAGAAATGATTTCCGCAGATCAGCGTTATCCCTGAAAGTCAACTGCAGAAGTGAGCCCGACTTTTTTAATTTCTGCATTAGCCACAAACCTGGAAGGCATAAAACAGGTGATACAAAATTAACCATAAACCAAACTGTTTCAATACCATGGTCAAGTTGTAAGATCTACTAGATATCAATGATTAATCTATTAAAAGGGTTGAACCGGATTCGAAAAAAATATGGTTGCTTTTTATTTTCAAGAAACTTTTGCCGCTCCTATCCATTGTTTTCTTTTTGTATTGTATCTCAGCACTACTGAAGTGAATGAGGCTGAACAAGCTATGGCTACAGGTGTTTTTTTTTCTTATTTTTGACAAATAAGTAGCCTATCCACGTTTTATCTAATATATATGACCATTTTAAACACTAATGGCTATTATACATTAGATAGGGCCTACACGTTTAATCAATGTGAGTCCAACCGTCGAGACCAACCTTTCAATACAGTAAAGAGGCCAATGTGTTCACGGGAACATTTTGCTGATAGAAAGGGATCCCACGATTCACGGAACAACATTATTTAGTTTGGAATCTTTTAAATTATTAATATTTATTTTTTACTAAAAATATGTAAAAAATATGGAATAACATATGAAAAATTATCCAAATGTTTTATTTTTTCAAGTTTTAAACACTAAGGAGAGCAGCTGCTGACATTTGCAACGAAAATCTAGAAACTAATAGCTCGCATTACGACTGCAGTAAATGTGGGTGGGATCTGCTCGTATTGACTCCTCCTCCAAGTCCTCATCTTATGTCATTAGGTTCTTTTGCCGCTGTTCAGCTGGCACCACCTGACAGAATTTTTTATCATCCGAGAGAATTGGGCCGACTAGGCTAAACACTCTGATCAGCGTGTGATCATAGTGTGTCCAATTTTTCATATGAGGAGAAGATGAAAAAAAAATAGTTCTCCATCTTCTCCATTGTGTCAGTCCGTGAAAATCTGATTTTTTTCCACCGACTCATTCATTTGCAAGGCCGAATAGAGGATCAAACTTGGGCTTGCAGCGATTTTTTTTCCTCTGACACACCAAGTCTGAGGAAAATACTGGGACATGTGCAAGTTCCCAAAGAATAATATTGGCCCAAGTGCGATCCAATGTTCCATATGAAAGTACGGTCATCTGCACCTGCCTTTAGTTGTATACTTTTCCAAAGAACAGATACAACAGTGGCTGAAGAATCTGTTCTTGGGAAAGTCGCTCCTGGAAAGCTTGCCACCCGCCATTCCCAGGAATAGATACAAGTAACAGTGGCGGTAGAACCTAACAACATAGGAAGAGGCATAGGAAGAGGCATAGGGGGGACTGAGTAGCTTGCGCTGCTTGAGGTCATCGCCCACCGGTCCATCCTTACAGAGATTAGAGTGGAGCAGTCTTATCGTTACTGGCTGCAGCGCTCGGATCTCAGTGATCACTGGTGAGCAGTGACAGCAGGTCCGGTCTCCAGGGCTTTGGCAATGTCTTCATTCAGTGACCTATTCTCACCGCAGGTTTAAGTCAATATCGCAGCCCCAGTCTCCAGACCTGGTGTCACCACTCTTGGATAATCATTGTGATCCGAGCACTACAGCTGTGAACTGGGCATGCCAGGGGCATAGAAGATAGGGTGTCTTCCATACCTGCAGATTTACTTTAATTTACCATTTAATTAATTGAAAAAAGTAAAAAAAATATATTCTGTCATATTTTTTACATTTTTTATCCTTTAGTGTTCCAATTGCAAATATGTGTATTTGTTAATGTTTTACATTACAGAATATGTCACATGAGGTTAGGACTGTCCCGATTGGGTACACCTTAGCGCGGTAGTTGGCTTTAATGCTTTTTTTTAATCAAAAACAGTGTTCACTAAGTCCCCTATGTTATTGATATGCACTATTGCTTTTTACTTACAGCAGGCTATATGTCTATTTTATTTCTATCTTAGTTTTCGTCTGTTCAATGGCCACAGTGTGAACATGTTCCTGCACAATACATGTATACTAACTTATACTGCAGTTCATTGCTTTAGATTTTTGCACTCATTGCTCACAAGGGTTGTAGCCAGTTCAGGGGGTATATAGCTCTGGGATCGCCGTCTCGGGTAGACGGAGTGGCATAAAAGACTCCAAGCAGCGACAGCATTATTGGTGTAAACTGGCCGCAACCAGTTTTATTGAAAGTCCACAGCAACAAACATAAACCAAATCATAAAACAAAGTCCTAAGCCTGGCAGGCTGCTAGCTAGACACAGTCAGTTCCCTCACTACCGTGGTCTAGGCTTTAACAGCCTGGCCAAAACAACACAGAATTTGTAGTTACCAGAGCGTGGCTTCCAGGAGACTCTAGCAGCGCCGGAAGTCGGATTCAGACTGAGAGCCCTCCCTGTCTAGCTCAACCACCTACTTCTGGCTGCTTAATTAGGCAGCTGTGTGTACTCCGGGTTGGGCTGCAAACCTGTACTGGATGGGGAGTGGAGTGAACGTCGCACTGCCAACCTACCTTCACTCCTACATTCCTCATGCCACCCAGCTAAGAAACCTGGGCGAGATGTACACCCCATCCAGTACGCACCCCTTCACTGTCTCACAGGGTGTAGACTCCCGTTCTTTGAGCTATATTACGTTTATATAGCTTCCCATTGCTGGGTGTCCATAGATGAGCCCCGGTCCTGCTCGGCCCTTATTCACACTGAGGTCATTTTTGACACATAATAGGGTTTTAATATTAAAGGTTGGGACTGTCCCGGCTGGGTACACCTTGGCGCTGTTGGGATGTCTTTTACGATTATTTTTTTATTAAAAACAGTGTCCCCTTTGTTATTTATATGCACTATTGCTATTTACTTACTTGCAGCATGATATGTGTCCATTTAATTTCTATCTTAGGTTTAGAATATGTCACAAGTTGGACAGATGTTAAATTGTGCAGTAAAGTGTAGTGTAGTCTGCTGAACTTTTCTGTACAGAGGCATCCCATAAAAAACTGTAGAAAACCTCATATATTGTTGGTGGTATATATATTTTTCATCGCTGGTGATGTATAGAAATGAGGAAATCTAGCAAAATTAGAATTGATCAGTTTTGCTCGAATTTAGTGGAAAAATTAGATTTAGAGCAAATTGATACGAATTGAATGAGCTCCTATTGCCAGAAAAATAGCCATTTTTATGGAATTCCCAAAGAATTTAAAAAATTCTAGCTAGGAAAGGGTTAACAAATCAAGCAAGAAAAATATCATACACAGCGCTCCGCCGGTATTTTATTTGCTTCCTAAGGCAGCCGTTCCCACTCTCGTCTCCATTTCACTCTTTGTCGATGGTTCTGGCAGTGACTTTCCTTGATGCCAGTTATGACGTTTTGTTGTGATGTGCGCTGCCCCTAGTGACTGAGTTGGGCAATGCATATTATGACGTCATGATGTCAGAACGTATGTCAAGGACTAGGCAACGCAGGCAAGGAGTAAAAAGGACACCCTTAGAAAGTAAGGGTAGGACTGTCCGAGAGCTGCAGCATCAAGGATAGGTGAGAGGTAAGGTGAGTATCAAATGTTACAGTTTTTTTATCTCCTTTAAAGCCTTTTTTAATCCAACAAAAATGGCGCCAGCAAATCAAAATCTGCAAATTTCAAATTTGCCTAAATTCATGAATTTTAAGAAATTTTACAGAAATTTGATTAATTTAGAACCAATTCTCCCATCCTTAGTGATGTATGCTACTGTTTGACTAAACAACGAGATTACCAAATAATGCTTCAAGAATTAGACCGGAAGTAAACCACTGGCACAATGCTGTAACGTCAGGGGAAGAGACCGCCAGACTTGGATTACACCACACTCCTCCTCACCTGTGCTAACTAAGGTGCTGCTACTATAAAGAGTGCCAAGATGAGGTCCGGACAGCGAGAGGAACGTGTGCAGCTTGTTCAGATAATACCGAAACCGCGGACGAGTAAGAACCGATCGAATGATGATGTTCCCCAAAGAATGTCCAATAAAACTATGGAAAAAGAAAGAAAAACAGTAAGGAAAGAGAATAAATAATGCTACGCAAACTACAGAACATGTTCACCATTAGTTTTCTGTATTCACCTACTTTACACTTACCATCATTAAGCTCCTGTTAACGGATCTTTTTATCGTAATCATGTGATAATTAGTATTAATAATAATAATTTTATTTATATAGCGCCAACATATTCTGCAGCACTTTACAATTAAGCGGGGACATGTACAGACAATAAAGACGTTATCAAGTAACAGATAGTTCACGTTACAGGACGAATGAGGGTCTTGCTGCTCGCAAGCTACAATCTATGAGGAAACAGGGGGACCCAGTAGGTAGAACGTGGTGTTATGTACGCTCCAGCCATAATTATAATAAATCAGGGTTTTCTGTTATGAATGTGTTAGAGATGGTTTCTGAGCAGAGGCTCCCTCTGGTGGTTACAGACAGTACTGAACCTTTCAGCGAAGAATGGCAATCTGGGTTCACTGACTGGTCTGATATAAGGGAGGTTCCCTCCCATGATGGTTGCCGGTGATCAATTGTTCTTGTCTCAATTGTAGTTCCTGGTTCATTTGGAAGTTTGCTGGAGTCTTGCCTGCGTCTACTGCTTTCAGATAAGATATTTTTTGCTTTTCTTTTTGTGCTTGCTTTTTGCATTGTTTTCTGCACTTTTGTGGAGGTCAGCCAGGTCCCCTCCTGGGGCCTGAGCTCCTCACAGTTTATCTGCAGCCACTGTTATTTGCTCATTTGCTTTTTCCTGTTTTTTCAGCGGCTGTGGCTTGGTTTTTGTTCACACTGAGATCTGATTTAGTGGGTGGCGAGATCGTGTGATCTCAGTATTTTTGTAATCAGAATTGTTGGATTTTTGCAGGGCTTTCTGGGTTGCAGAAAGTAATCTCTCCTGTCCTATCCTATTTAGTCAGATTGTGGCCCCAGCGTTTGCTCATTCTATTTTCTGTCTGTGTTTGTGCTTCTTCTTGTCTAACCGCCATTACATGTTTGGGGGCTTTCTATTTTCTTTGGGGATCTGCTCCGGGGCAGATAGCTTTCATCTCTCTGCCTTTAGGTGTAGTTATCTCTCAGGCTGTGACGAGGCGTCTAGGATCAACGAAGGAACGCTCCACGGCTGCCTCTAGTTGTGTCGTTGGTTTAGGAATCTGCAACCCATCAGTTACCAACATCTCAGGTGTTCGGCTGCCCGGCTGTTGTTCCTGTCCTCCTCAGCTACCTAACATAACAGTTTTCATATAAAGCTGCATGATTTGGTCATCAGCCATGATCTGTCTGAGTGCAGTTACCGGATGCTTTAGGGTTCATGGAGGATGTGGAGACAGATGAGTAGGAGAGAGCAGATTATGATTAACATTTAGGAGGCAACAGAGGAGAGTTAGATTAGTGAACTGAGGAGTTAGGCCTTTCTACAGAGATGTGTTTTTTAAAGCATGCTTAAAATCATGAGGGCTAGGTATTAGTCAGATCTTTTGAGGTAGTGTATTCCAGAACACTGGCGCAGCATGAAAGAAGTCTTGGAGACAGAGATACAAGGTTCAGATTATGGAGTCTTAGAACAGTTTCAGAATGGAGAGCACGTGTATGGTTTTAGACAGAAGAGAGGGATGAGATATAGAGTTGTACAGAACTGTGGAGAGCTTTGTGAGAGAGAGAAAAAAGTTTGCATTATATTCTGTAATGAATAGATAACCAGTGCAATGACTGGCATATGGTGGAGCCATCAATGAAGCGGCTGGACAGAAATACGACCTTGTATGCTTTATTCAGGAAGGATTGGAGTGGAGAAAGTTTGATTAGAGGGAGACAGATCAGTAGAGAGTTGCACTTGTCCAGACTAGAGTGAATAAGAGTGACAGAGTTTTTGCAGATTCAAAGATGAGAAAAGGTGTCACACTGTGATGATTTCCGGTAAGGGAAGGGGCCCTCACACAGTCTTTGGAACTAGGACTCTAACTATCCCTGTACCAGGGTCTTCTTAGAGAGTCTTAAGTCTCTGATCTTACTATGCTCATGTTAATGTTCCAAGCTGTCCCCTCCCCCTCCACTAGGAGGCCTGGGACTGATATGTTAGTGTATAAACATGTATGACTAACAGGGATAACAAAAAGCAACTTACATAAAAAAAAACACCACGGATAGAGAGGAATAAAGGAAAGGATAGGAATGTACAAACCAAATGGGAATATGATAATGGAGAAATCAAAAACAGCAAACAGCAATCTCCAGCAGCAACTACGAACTCCAACGTCAGCATACCAACTCCAGCAAGGCAGGAAGAAAACTTTCACAGAAGGGGATGATAAGGTCTGGCCAAATTTTATAGACAGAGAAAACGAGCAGGTCAGGAGCAGCTGTGAGATGGAGATCTTTTTTAGGGGCCTGTACTTTAGGGCTCAGGAGGGAGTGGAAGGTATCTGTCACGATTCCACCCCTCAGTGTGTCTGGGATGCAGTTATTGACAACTTGGTAGTGTTGAGCGATACGATACCGCAAGTATCGGGTATCGGCCGATATTATCTGTTTCGGCCTTTCGATACTTAGTTCCGATATTTTCCATATATCGTATACCGGAATCGGAAGTTCCCATAATTCTTTGAGAGGCAATGTGATTTTAGTCAGCCAATGAGGAATCCTAAGAAGTGTGGGCACATCCTGTACTGCTGCGGTCATGTTAACTAATGGCATGGCTGTGATTGGATGCTGAAATGATGTCAGAATGCACTATAAAAGGCGCCGCCGCCATTTTAGCGTCACTGTGCTGTGAATTCAGTAAGGGACAGAACGCTGCTGTGCTGACTCTGAGGGACAGTTAGAGATTGCGATTTAGTGTACTGTGCTGTAGGCAGGCTAGTTTACCAACCGCTGTGTAAAGCTTCCTTTTGCCTGCAGTGTTGTTTTAACAGCTCTGCAAGGTGTGTGTGAGTGCAGGTGACGCTGCAGTTTGCTCTGCATGCAACGCTGTCTGTAGGCATCTGCACGTGTTATGTTTCGGTAGCTGAGGAGAGCAGGCAAAAAGGCAATACACCAGAGCAGTTGGAATCTATGAGATTGCAGTACCCTGACTAACCACCACAACTAGAGGCAGCCGTGGAGCGTTCCTACGTTGGTCCTAGACGCCTCGTCACAGCCTGAGAAACTAACTACACCTAAAGACAGAAACAGGAAAGCTATCTGCCCCGGAGCAGAACCCCAAAGATAATAGAAAGCCCCCAAACATGTAATGGCGGTTAGACAAGATGAAATACTGACACAGAAAGAAAATAGTATGAGCAAACGCTGGGGCCCAAACTATCTAAATAGAAAAGGATAGGAAGGGTACTTACTGCAATCCCAGAAAACCCTGAAAAGCACCAACTCTACTAATTTCAAAATCACCTGAGATCACACGACCTCTACCACCTAAATTAGCTCTCTGGTGTAACAAAATCAAAACAGCAGCCACTGAAAAAACTGGAAAAAGCAAAAGAACAAAACTCAGTGGCTGAACCAAACTGAGAGGGCAGAAGCCCCCGGAGGGGACCCTGAAGGCCCCCAAAGAAGTGCAGTACAAAATGCAAAAATATAGCACAAACACAAAAGAAGCAAAAGTCTTATCTGTAAGCAGGAGATGCAGACATGACACAGCAGGCTACAAGGGAAACTGGAATAAAGGATTCAGACCAGAACAATTGATCACCGGCAACCCTGATGGGAAAATGACTCCCTTATATAAGACCAGTCAGTAACACCTGATTCCCAGTCCTCACAATCTTCACTAGCACCGCTTGTAACCACCAGAGGGAGCCTCTGCTCAGAACTCATCTCAAACCCATTCACAACAGTACCCCCCCTTGAGGAGGGTCACCGAACCCTCATTTGAGCAACCAGGTCGGTCAGGATGAGTTCTATGATACGCACGGATAAGTCTCCTAGCATGGATGTCCGAAGCAAACACCCAAGAATTGTCTTCCTGACCATAACCTCTCCATTTAACCAAATACTGGAGTTTCCGTCTAGAAAAACGAGAATCCAATATTTTCTCAACCACATACTCCAGATTGCCCTCAACCAAAACAGGGTCAGGAGGCACAGCAGCAGGAACCACTGGCTCAACAAACCTCTTCAACAAGGACTTGTGGAACACGTTATGGATCTTAAATGTCCCTGGAAGAAGCAAACGAAAAGAAACAGGATTAATAATCTCCATGATCTTATAAGGTCCAATGAACCTAGGCTTAAATTTAGGAGATGCTACTCTCATAGGAATATTCTTTGAGGACAACCAGACCAAGTCCCCCACTTTAAACCGAGGACCATCAGTCCTATGCCGGTTAGCAAACCGCTGGGCCTTCTCCTGAGAGAGGGACAACCTCTCCACTACCTGGTCCCAAATCTGTTGCATACGCTCCACAACAGAGTCAACACCTGGACAGACAGAAGCCTCCGTCTGTCCTGAAGAAAATCGAAGGTGAAACCCAGAATTACAGAAAAACGGAGACATCAAAGTGGCAGAGCTAGCCCTATTATTAAGAGCAAACTCAGCCAAAGGCAAAATAGAAACCCAGTCATCCTGATCAGCAGACACAAAGCATCTTAGATAAGTCTCCAATGTCTGGTTTGTTCTCTCAGTTTGACCATTGGTCTGAGGATGAAATGCCGAGGAGAAAGACAATTGAACACCCAGTTTAGAACAAAAAGTCCTCCAAAATCTGGAAACAAACTGGACTCCTCTGTCAGACACAATGTTCTCAGGAATGCCGTGTAAACGAACCACGTGCTGAAGGAACAACGGCACCAATTCAGAGGATGAAGGCAACTTAGGTAATGGCACAAGATGTATCATTTTGGAAAACCTATCACAAATTACCCAGATGGTGGTCATTCTCTGAGAAACAGGAAGATCGGAAATAAAATCCATAGAGATATGGGTCCATGGTCTCTTGGGCACAGGCAATGGCATCAACAAACCACTAGCGCGAGAGCAAGGCTTGGAGCGAGAGCAAGTCCCGCAGGACTGCACAAATTCCCTGACATCACGAGACAAGGTAGGCCACCAAAAGGACCGACTAACCAAGTCTCTGGTACCAAAAATTCCGGGATGCCCAGCCAATGCGGAACAATGAATCTCAGACATCACACTCTTTTTCCATTGGTCCGGGACAAACAATTTTCCAACAGGGCAGCGCTCGGGCCTATCCTCCTGACACCCCTCCAGAGCAAGTCTCAAATTGGGCGAGATGGCGGAAAGAACTACACCCTCTTTCAAAATAACAGAAGGATCAGATAACTCAGGAGAGTCCGCAAGGAAACTCCTCGAGAGGGCATCCGCCTTAACATTCTTAGTGCCAGGAAGAAAGGAAACCACAAAATTAAAACGTGTGAAAAACAAGGCCCACCTGGCCTGTCTAGGATTGAGTCGCTTGGCAGATTCCAGATAGACCAGATTCTTATGGTCCGTAAGGACCACCACCTGATGTTTGGCTCCCTCCAGCCAATGTCTCCACTCTTCAAAAGCCCACTTCATGGCCAACAACTCCCGATTACCCACGTCATAATTACGTTCAGTAGGAGAAAATTTTCGAGAGAAAAAGGCACAAGGGTTACTTTTAGAGGTCTCTGGATCTTTTTGGGACAAAACGGCACCTGCCCCAATTTCAGCGGCATCAACCTCCACCTGAAATGGCAGAGAAACATCAGGCTGCCGTAGAACAGGAGCAGAAGTGAATCTCTGCTTAAGTTCCTGAAATGCAGAGACTGCCTCAGGAGGCCAATTCACGACATCAGAACCCTTTCTGGTCAAATCAGTTAATGGTTTAACAATAACCGAGAAATTACCAATAAATTTACGATAAAAATTGGCAAAACCCAAAAATCTCTGAAGAGCCTTTAATGAAGTAGGTTGGACCCAATCACAGATGGCCTGAACCTTGACCGGGTCCATTTCAATAACAGATGGGGACAAAATGAATCCCAGAAATGAGATCCTCTGTACGCCAAAAAGACACTTTGATCCCTTCACATACAGAGCATTCTCTCTCAAAATCTGGAATACAGTTCGAACATGTTTCACATGAGAGTCCCAGTCATTAGAAAAAATCAAGATATCATCCAAATAAACAATCAGAAATTTATCCACAAAATCCCTGAAAATGTCATTCATGAAGGACTGGAAGACGGAAGGAGCATTAGTGAGCCCAAAGGGCATCACTAGGTACTCAAAATGCCCTTCAGGGGTATTGAATGCCGTCTTCCATTCATCCCCGTGCTTAATGCGAATAAGGTTATACGCCCCCCTGAGGTCAAGCTTGGTAAACCAAGTAGCGTTTTTCACCCTGGAAAACAGGTCAGAAATCAAGGGTAACGGGTATTGATATTTCACAGTAATATTGTTCAAGAGACGATAATCAATACACGGCCTTAATGAACCATCTTTTTTGGCCACAAAGAAAAAACCGGCACCTAAGGGTGAAGAGGATGGTCTGATATGACCCTTCTCCAATGATTCCTTGATATAAGACCGCATAGCGTCATGTTCAGGTACAGACAAGTTAAAAAGGCGACCTTTAGGGAATTTACTACCCGGCACTAATTCAATAGCGCAGTCATAGCTCCTATGGGGAGGCAAGGATGCAGATTTACTTTCGCTAAACACATCAGAAAAATCAAACAAAAAGTCAGGAACATCCTGAGCCTGGGGGGAGGCAGAAAAAACAGGAGTGTTGGTATTAACACATTGGCAGCCCCAACTGGTTACAGACACAGATTTCCAATCCAAAACAGGATTATGAGACTGTAACCAAGGGAAACCCAGCACGATAATGTCATGCAGATTATATAGAACCAAAAATTTGCAGCACTCCTGGTGATCAGGTTCAACCCTCATTATCACCTGAGTAGAAAACTGGGGTTTATTCTCAGCCAAAGGGGTAGAATCGATCCCCAGTAGGGGAATAGACTTCTGTAGGGGTATCAAGGGAAACCCACAACGTTTAGCAAAATCATAATCCATCAGGTTAATAGCTGCTCCAGAATCAACGAAAGCCTGAGCAGAAAATGAGGACAGAGAGCATATCAGAGTGACAGTTAATAAAAACTTAGTCTGAACACTACCCAAGACAACTGAGCGTGCAAAACGTCTTCCCGCTTAGGGCAGACTGAAATAGCATGAGAGGCATCACCACAGTAGAAACATAACCCATTGCGCTTTCGAAACTCATGACGCTGTGCCCCAGACACCACTCTATCACACTGCATGGGTTCAGAAGCTGGTTCACAAGGCAACACCATTCCACGCATACTTCTCCGCTCACACAAACGTCTGTCAATTTGAATCGCTAATGACATAGAATCATTGAGACCAGAGGGGACAGGGAATCCCACCATAACATCCTTTACATTATCCGACAGACCCTTCCGGAAAAGGGCCGCCAAAGCGTCGTCATTCCATTTGGTCAGGACTGCCCACCTACGGAATCTCTGACAGTATAACTCAGCGTCATCAAGCCCCTGATTTAATGCCAACAAGGTTTTTTCAGCTTGATCAGTGACATTAGGCTCATTGTACAATAACCCCAAAGCCTGAAAAAACGCATCAACATCACTCAAAACAGGATCCCCAGGTATCAGGGAAAAAGCCCAATCCTGAGGATCGCCGCGCAGAAGAGAGATGATAATTTGAACCTGCTGCGCTGCGTTTCCTGAGGACTTAGATTTTAAGGCAAAAAACAATTTACAATTATTTTTGAAATTCTGAAACTTAGCTCGATCCCCAAAAACAAATCTGGCATGGGAATCCTAGGTTCCACAACAGGCAACCTAGCAAGATAGGCAGCAATACTCTGAACCTCAGTGGCAAGCTGATCCACATGGCCAGACAACCGTGCAAACTCCATTGGGAGAAAAGATCCTCCCCAGCACCCAGAGATACAGAGGGAAAAAAAAAAAAAATGCAACAAACAGAAAAATATCTCTGACAACCTTTTTTCTTTCACAATATTTTTCCCTTCTGTGAGTACCATACAATTTTCAATTTTTTAGTCCGGTGATACTGTTATGTTTCGGTAGCTGAGGAGAGCAGGCAAAAAGGCAATACACCAGAGCAGTTGGAATCTATGAGATTGCAGTACCCTGACTAACCACCACAACTAGAGGCAGCCGTGGAGCGTTCCTACGTTGGTCCTAGACGCCTCGTCACAGCCTGAGAAACTAACTACACCTAAAGACAGAAACAGGAAAGCTATCTGCCCCGGAGCAGAACCTGTTGTGAATGGGTTTGAGATGAGTTCTGAGCAGAGGCTCCCTCTGGTGGTTACAAGCGGTACTAGTGAAGATTGTGAGGACTGGGAATCAGGTGTTACTGACTGGACTTATATAAGGGAGTCATTTTCCCATCAGGGTTGCCGGTGATCAATTGTTCTGGTCTGAATCCTTCATTCCAGTTTCCCTTGTAGCCTGCTGTGTCGTGTCTGCATCTCCTGCTACCAGATAAGAATTTTTCTTCTTTTGTGTTGTTGCTATATTTTTGCATTTTGTCCTGCACTTCTTTGGGGGCCTTCTGGGTCCCCTCCGGGGGCTTCTGCCTTCTCAGTTTAGTTCAGCCACTGAGTTTTGTTCTTTTGCTTTTTCCAGTTTTTTCAGTGGCTGCTGTTTTGATTTTGTTACACCAGAGAGCTAATTTAGGTGGTAGAGGTCGTGTGATCTCAGGTGATTTTGAAATTAGTAGAGTTGGTGTTTTTCAGGGTTTTCTGGGATTGCAGTAAGTACCCTTCCTGTCCTTTTCTATTTAGATAGTTTGGGCCCCAGCGTTTGCTCATTCTATTTTCTTTCTGTGTCAGTATTTCCTCTTGTCTAACCGCCATTACATGTTTGGGGGCTTTCTATTATCTTTGGGGTTCTGCTCCGGGGCAGATAGCTTTCCTATTTCTATCTTTAGGTGTAGTTAGTTTCTCAGGCTGTGACGAGGCGTCTAGGACCAACGTAGGAACGCTCCACGGCTGCCTCTAGTTTTGGTGGTTAGTCAGGGTACTGCAATCCCATAGATTCCAACTGCTCTGGTGTATTGCCTTTTTTACCTGCACTCCTCAGCTACCGAAACATAACAGTATCACCGGCCTAAAAATTGAAAATTGTATGGTACTCACAGAAGGGAAAAAATATTGTGATAGAAAAAAGGTTGTCAGAGTTGTCAGAGATATTTTTCTGTTTGTTGCATTTTTTTATTATTTTTTTTTTTGCCCTCTGTATCTCTGGGTGCTGGGGAGGATCTTTTCTCCCAATGGAGTTCGCACAGTTGTCTGGCCGTGTGGATCAGCTTGCCACTGAGGTTCGGAGTATTGCTATCTATCTTGCTGGGTTACCGGTTGTGGAACCTAGGATCCCCATGCCAGATTTGTTTTTAGGGGATCGAGCTAAGTTTCAGAATTTCAAAAATAATTGTAAATTGTTTTTTGCCTTAAAATCTAAGTCCTCAGGAAACGCAGCGCAGCAGGTTCAAATTATCATCTCTCTCCTGCGCGGCGATCCTCAGGATTGGGCTTTTTCCCTGATACCTGGGGATCCTGTTTTGAGTGATGTTGATGCGTTTTTTCAGGCTTTGGGGTTATTGTACGATGAGCCTAATGTCACTGATCAAGCTGAAAAAGCCTTGTTGGCATTAAATCAGGGGCTTGATGACGCTGAGTTATACTGTCAGAGATTCCGTAGGTGGGCAGTCCTGACCAAATGGAATGACGACGCTTTGGCGGCCCTTTTCCGGAAGGGTCTGTCGGATAATGTAAAGGATGTTATGGTGGGATTCCCTGTCCCCTCTGGTCTCAATGATTCTATGTCATTAGCGATTCAAATTGACAGACGTTTGCGTGAGCGGAGAAGTATGCGTGGAGTGGTGTTGCCTTGTGAGCCAGCTTCTGAACCCATGCAGTGTGATGGAGTGGTGTCTGGGGCACAGCGTCATGAGTTTCGAAAGCGCAATAGGTTATGTTTCTACTGTGATGATGCCTCTCATGCTATTTCAGTCTGCCCTAAGCGGGGAAGACGTTTTGCACGCTCAGTTGTCTTGGGTAGTGTTCAGACTAAGTTTTTATTAACTGTCACTCTGATATGCTCTCTGTCCTCATTTTCTGCTCAGACTTTCGTTGATTCTGGAGCAGCTATTAACCTGATGGATTATGATTTTGCTAAACGTTGTGGGTTTCCCTTGATACCCCTACAGAAGTCTATTCCCCTACTGGGGATCGATTCTACCCCTTTGGCTGAGAATAAACCCCAGTTTTCTACTCAGGTGATAATGAGGGTTGAACCTGATCACCAGGAGTGCTGCAAATTTTTGGTTCTATATAATCTGCATGACATTATCGTGCTGGGTTTCCCTTGGTTACAGTCTCATAATCCTGTTTTGGATTGGAAATCTGTGTCTGTAACCAGTTGGGGCTGCCAATGTGTTAATACCAACACTCCTGTTTTTTCTGCCTCCCCCCAAGCTCAGGATGTTCCTGACTTTTTGTTTGATTTTTCTGATGTGTTTAGCGAAAGTAAATCTGCATCCTTACCTCCCCATAGGAGCTATGACTGCGCTATTGAATTAGTGCCGGGTAGTAAATTCCCTAAAGGTCGCCTTTTTAACTTGTCTGTACCTGAACATGACGCTATGCGGTCTTATATCAAGGAATCATTGGAGAAGGGTCATATCAGACCATCCTCTTCACCCTTTGGTGCCGGTTTTTTCTTTGTGGCCAAAAAAGATGGTTCATTAAGGCCGTGTATTGATTATCGTCTCTTGAACAATATTACTGTGAAATATCAATACCCGTTACCCTTGATTTCTGACCTGTTTTCCAGGGTGAAAAACGCTACTTGGTTTACCAAGCTTGACCTCAGGGGGGCGTATAACCTTATTCGCATTAAGCACGGGGATGAATGGAAGACGGCATTCAATACCCCTGAAGGGCATTTTGAGTACCTAGTGATGCCCTTTGGGCTCACTAATGCCCCTTCCGTCTTCCAGTCCTTCATGAATGACATTTTCAGGGATTTTGTGGACAAATTTCTGATTGTTTATTTGGATGATATCTTGATTTTTTCTAATGACTGGGACTCTCATGTGAAACATGTTCGGACTGTGTTCCAGATTTTGAGGGATAATGTTCTGTATGTGAAGGGATCAAAGTGTCTTTTTGGCGTACAGAAGATCTCATTTCTGGGATTCATTTTGTCCCCATCTGTTATTGAAATGGACCCGGTCAAGGTTCAGGCCATCTGTGATTGGGTCCAACCTACTTCATTAAAGGCTCTTCAGAGATTTTTGGGTTTTGCCAATTTTTATCGTAAATTTATTGGTAATTTCTTGGTTATTGTTAAACCATTAACTGATTTGACCAGAAAGGGTTCTGATGTGGTGAATTGGCCTCCTGAGGCAGTCTCTGCATTTCAGGAACTTAAGCAGAGATTCACTTCTGCTCCTGTTCTACGGCAGCCTGATGTTTCTCTGCCATTTCAGGTGGAGGTTGATGCCTCTGAAATTGGGGCAGGTGCCGTTTTGTCCCAAAAAGATCCAGAGACCTCTAAAAGTAACCCTTGTGCCTTTTTCTCTCGAAAATTTTCTCCTACTGAACGTAATTATGACGTGGGTAATCGGGAGTTATTGGCCATGAAGTGGGCTTTTGAAGAGTGGAGACATTGGCTGGAGGGAGCCAAACATCAGGTGGTGGTCCTTACGGACCATAAGAATCTGGTCTATCTAGAATCTGCCAAGCGACTCAGTCCTAGACAGGCCAGGTGGGCCTTGTTTTTCACACGTTTTGATTTTGTGGTTTCCTTTCTTCCTGGCACTAAGAATGTTAAGGCGGATGCCCTCTCGAGGAGTTTCCTTGCGGACTCTCCTGAGTTATCTGATCCTTCTGTTATTTTGAAAGAGGGTGTAGTTCTTTCCGCCATCTCGCCCAATTTGAGACTTGCTCTGGAGGGGTGTCAGGAGGATAGGCCCGAGCGCTGCCCTGTTGGAAAATTGTTTGTCCCGGACCAATGGAAAAAGAGTGTGATGTCTGAGATTCATTGTTCCGCATTGGCTGGGCATCCCGGAATTTTTGGTACCAGAGACTTGGTTAGTCGGTCCTTTTGGTGGCCTACCTTGTCTCGCGATGTCAGGGAATTTGTGCAGTCCTGCGGGACTTGCTCTCGCTCCAAGCCTTGCTCTCGCTCTAGTGGTTTGTTGATGCCATTGCCTGTGCCCAAGAGACCATGGACCCATATCTCTATGGATTTCATTTCCGATCTTCCTGTTTCTCAGAGAATGACCACCATCTGGGTAATTTGTGATAGGTTTTCCAAAATGATACATCTTCTGCCATTACCTAAGTTGCCTTCCTCCTCTGAATTGGTGCCGTTGTTTCTTCAGCACGTGGTTCGTTTACACGGCATTCCTGAGAACATTGTGTCTGACAGAGGAGTCCAGTTTGTTTCCAGATTTTGGAGGACTTTTTGTTCTAAACTGGGTGTTCAATTGTCTTTCTCCTCGGCATTTCATCCTCAGACCAATGGTCAAACTGAGAGAACAAACCAGACATTAGAGACTTATCTAAGATGCTTTGTGTCTGCTGATCAGGATGACTGGGTCTCTTTTTTGCCTTTGGCTGAGTTTGCTCTTAATAATAGGGCTAGCTCTGCCACTTTGATGTCTCCGTTTTTCTGTAATTCTGGTTTTCACCCTCGATTTTCTTCAGGACAGACGGAAGCTTCTGTCTGTCCAGATGTTGACTCTGTTGTTGAGCGTATGCAACAGATTTGGGACCAGGTAGTGGAGAGGTTGTCCCTCTCTCAGGAGAAGGCCCAGCGGTTTGCTAACCGGCATAGGACTGATGGTCCTCGGTTTAAAGTGGGGGACTTGGTCTGGTTGTCCTCAAAGAATATTCCTATGAGAGTAGCATCTCCTAAATTTAAGCCTAGGTTCATTGGACCTTATAAGATCATGGAGATTATTAATCCTGTTTCTTTTCGTTTGCTTCTTCCAGGGACATTTAAGATCCATAACGTGTTCCACAAGTCCTTGTTGAAGAGGTTTGTTGAGCCAGTGGTTCCTGCTACTGTGCCTCCTGGCCCTGTTTTGGTTGGGGGCAGTCTGGAGTGTGTGGTTGAGAGGGTATTGGATTCTCGTTTTTCTAGACGAAGACTCCAGTATTTGGTTAAATGGAGAGGTTATGGTCAGGAAGACAATTCTTGGGTGTTTGCTTCGGACATCCATGCTAGGAGACTTATCCGTGCGTATCATAGAACTCATCCTGACCGACCTGGTTGCTCAAATGAGGGTTCGGTGACCCCTCCTCAAGGGGGGGTACTGTTGTGAATGGGTTTGAGATGAGTTCTGAGCAGAGGCTCCCTCTGGTGGTTACAAGCGGTACTAGTGAAGATTGTGAGGACTGGGAATCAGGTGTTACTGACTGGTCTTATATAAGGGAGTCATTTTCCCATCAGGGTTGCCGGTGATCAATTGTTCTGGTCTGAATCCTTCATTCCAGTTTCCCTTGTAGCCTGCTGTGTCGTGTCTGCATCTCCTGCTACCAGATAAGAATTTTTCTTCTTTTGTGTTGTTGCTATATTTTTGCATTTTGTCCTGCACTTCTTTGGGGGCCTTCTGGGTCCCCTCCGGGGGCTTCTGCCTTCTCAGTTTAGTTCAGCCACTGAGTTTTGTTCTTTTGCTTTTTCCAGTTTTTTCAGTGGCTGCTGTTTTGATTTTGTTACACCAGAGAGCTAATTTAGGTGGTAGAGGTCGTGTGATCTCAGGTGATTTTGAAATTAGTAGAGTTGGTGTTTTTCAGGGTTTTCTGGGATTGCAGTAAGTACCCTTCCTGTCCTTTTCTATTTAGATAGTTTGGGCCCCAGCGTTTGCTCATTCTATTTTCTTTCTGTGTCAGTATTTCCTCTTGTCTAACCGCCATTACATGTTTGGGGGCTTTCTATTATCTTTGGGGTTCTGCTCCGGGGCAGATAGCTTTCCTATTTCTATCTTTAGGTGTAGTTAGTTTCTCAGGCTGTGACGAGGCGTCTAGGACCAACGTAGGAACGCTCCACGGCTGCCTCTAGTTTTGGTGGTTAGTCAGGGTACTGCAATCCCATAGATTCCAACTGCTCTGGTGTATTGCCTTTTTTACCTGCACTCCTCAGCTACCGAAACATAACAAGAACCCCAAAGATAATAGAAAGCCCCCAAACATGTAATGGCGGTTAGACAAGATGAAATACTGACACAGAAAGAAAATAGTATGAGCAAACGCTGGGGCCCAAACTATCTAAATAGAAAAGGATAGGAAGGGTACTTACTGCAATCCCAGAAAACCCTGAAAAGCACCAACTCTACTAATTTCAAAATCACCTGAGATCACACGACCTCTACCACCTAAATTAGTTCTCTGGTGTAACAAAATCAAAACAGCAGCCACTGAAAAAACTGGAAAAAGCAAAAGAACAAAACTCAGTGGCTGAACCAAACTGAGAGGGCAGAAGCCCCCGGAGGGGACCCTGAAGGCCCCCAAAGAAGTGCAGTACAAAATGCAAAAATATAGCACAAACACAAAAGAAGCAAAAGTCTTATCTGTAAGCAGGAGATGCAGACACGACACAGCAGGCTACAAGGGAAACTGGAATAAAGGATTCAGACCAGAACAATTGATCACCGGCAACCCTGATGGGAAAATGACTCCCTTATATAAGACCAGTCAGTAACACCTGATTCCCAGTCCTCACAATCTTCACTAGCACCGCTTTTAACCACCAGAGGGAGCCTCTGCTCAGAACTCATCTCAAACCCATTCACAACATGCACGTGTCACTCACAGACTCTTTTTTTTTTCTTCAGTGTAATTCTTGCTGCTCCATGCAATTTAACTATTAGTGTGGCGCGCTTCCATCCATATCCAATACATTGGTTGCAAACACTATAGAAGTAGACAAAGGAGTAGCCTTTCACAGATTGTGAACAGTTGTGTTTCAGTGTTCACTTCAGTCTGTGTTTTTTATTTTTGAGTGCACATCACGCTCCAGTTACTTGTTCAAGCACTGCTGCTTGTACTCTGCTGAGCGTGTCTCAGTGCCTCATCCTTTTCATTTCTCTCCAATTGGTTCTGCTCCATTCCATTTAAAATAAATATAATCTATTAGTGTGACGCGCTTCCATCCGTATCCAATACATTGGTTGCAAACACTATAGAAGTAGACAAAGGAGTAGCCTTTCACAGATTGTGAACAGTTGTGTTTCAGTGTTCACTTCAGTCTGTGTTTTTATTTTTTGAGTGCACATCACGCTCCAGTTACTTGTTCAAGCACTGCTGCTTGTACTCTGCTGAGCGTGTCTCAGTGCCTCATCCTTTTCATTTCTCTCCAATTGGTTCTGCTCCATTCCATTTAAAATAAATATAATCTATTAGTGTGACGCAATTCCATCCGTATCCAATACATTGGTTGCAAACACTATAGAAGTAGACAAAGGAGTAGCCTTTCACAGATTGTGAACAGTTGTGTTTCAGTGTTCACTTCAGTCTGTGTTTTTTATTTTTTGAGTGCACATCACGCTCCAGTTACTTGTTCAAGCACTGCTGCTTGTACTCTGCTGAGCGTGTCTCAGTCCCTCATCCTTTTCATTTCTCTCCAATTGGTTCTGCTCCATTCCATTTAAAATAAATATAATCTATTAGTGTGACGCGCTTCCATCCGTATCCAATACATTGGTTGCAAACACTATAGAAGTAGACAAAGGAGTAGCCTTTCACAGATTGTGAACAGTTGTGTTTCAGTGTTCACTTCAGTCTGTGTTTTTTATTTTTTGAGTGCACATCACGCTCCAGTTACTTGTTCAAGCACTGCTGCTTGTACTCTGCTGAGCGTGTCTCAGTGCCTCATCCTTTTCATTTCTCTCCAATTGGTTCTGCTCCATTCCATTTAAAATAAATATAATCTATTAGTATGACGCGCTTCCATCCGTATCCAATACATTGGTTGCAAACACTATAGAAGTAGACAAAGGAGTAGCCTTTCACAGATTGTGAACAGTTGTGTTTCAGTGTTCACTTCAGTCTGTGTTTTTTATTTTTTGAGTGCACATCACGCTCCAGTTACTTGTTCAAGCACTGCTGCTTGTACTCTGCTGAGCGTGTCTCAGTCCCTCATCCTTTTCATTTCTCTCCAATTGGTTCTGCTCCATTCCATTTAAAATAAATATAATCTATTAGTGTGACGCGCTTCCATCCGTATCCAATACATTGGTTGCAAACACTATAGAAGTAGACAAAGGAGTAGCCTTTCACAGATTGTGAACAGTTGTGTTTCAGTGTTCACTTCAGTCTGTGTTTTTTATTTTTTGAGTGCACATCACGCTCCAGTTACTTGTTCAAGCACTGCTGCTTGTACTCTGCTGAGCGTGTCTCAGTGCCTCATCCTTTTCATTTCTCTCCAATTGGTTCTGCTCCATTCCATTTAAAATAAATATAATCTATTAGTGTGACGCGCTTCCATCCGTATCCAATACATTGGTTGCAAACACTATAGAAGTAGACAAAGGAGTAGCCTTTCACAGATTGTGAACAGTTGTTTTTCAGTGTTCACTTCAGTCTCTGCGTAATAACCACACTTAGGCCTTATAACTTTTCTGACTTTCTTTATCAATCTACCAAGATGAAGAAGGCAGGGAGTAAGGCACGTGGTCGTGGCCGTGGAGTTTCAGCAGGGAGAGGACGTGGGGATTCTGTGGCTGCTGCCGCCCTCAGTGACACAGCATCCACCAGTTTTACCCATGAGCGTTCCTTTATGCGCACTTTGGTAGGAGCTCGGCGTGCCCCCCTGCTGCGGGAAGAACAAATTGAAGCCGTTGTTGGTTGGATGGCAGCCAATGCATCGAGTTCAATTCCTTCCACCTCCTCTCAGGAACACAACACTGTTGAGCAACCATCTGTCTGTTCACCGCCTGTCAAATTGCCCAGGCAGTCAGAGAGTTCTGTACAGGAGCCAGCTGAGTCTCTGCTTCTGTTCTCAGAATCTGTTGGCTCGCAAACACGGGCACAGGCAAGCAGCATTCTGCAATTTGAAGAAGAGGGAGTATGCAGTGATGCGCAACAGCTGTGTCTCTCTCAATCTGAAGAGGCGGGTGAGCCAGTGCCGATGGACAGCACACCGCAGAACGCATCTTATGATGATGATGAGACTCAGGTGCCAGGTTTTGTGGAGCATGGTGCTGCCCAGACCATCCAACAGCAGCAGGTGTTGGAAGAGGGTAGTGGAGATGATGAAGTCCGAGACCCAACATGGCGTGAGCAACAGGAAGGTGGTGGGAGCAGCTCTGAGGAAGAGATTGTCCCAACGGTACAAAGAGGAGGGAGAGGTAGGCTGCAGACTCGCTTGCCTGTAGCCTCCAGTTTGGCACCTGTTGGGAGCAGTTCTCTTAGAAATGTCAAAATTGGCGCTCCCATGACTTGCACTGCGTGGTCCTTTTTTGACAGACTTGTAGATGATATTTGCTATGTTCAATGCAAGCTGTGTAAGCAAAAAGTTAAAAGAGGTAAAAATATCAGTAACCTGAATACCACAAATATGTGGAAACATGTACGGACAAAGCACGTAGCTGAGTTACAAAGACACACTGGAGATGTAGGCCAACCTACAGCAGCACCTACATCTTCAGGTCGTGTTGGAGCCTCTACCTCCAGCTCACACACACCTGGTTCGGCTTCCTCACAGGATCTCCATGGAAGAACCTCGGTCACTGTTGTCCATAGACAAACTGTTATTCCACCCACAGCAGCAAGTTCACAGTCATCGTCACACTCCCAGACCACAAAACAGCCATCGGTACCACAGGCATGGGATAAAAGACGGCCATACTCTGCAAACCATCCACGAGCACAGGCTCTGAATGCTGGCATTGCAAAACTCCTGTCCCTTGAAATGCTGTCATTCAGGCTGGTGGAGACTGACAGTTTCAGGAACTTTATGGCATTGGCAGTCCCACAATATAATGTGCCAAGCCGATTTTATTTCAGCAGGCAAGCCGTCCCTGCTCTGCAAAAACATGTCGAGGGAAACATTAAACATGCGCTACTAAACGCCGTCAGTAGCAGGGTCCACCTGACCACCGATGCGTGGACCAGTACCCATGGCCAGGGACGATACCTTTCCCTCACTGCCCATTGGGTCAATGTTGTGGAGCCGGGTACAGATCTTGCCAGTGGCGCTGTACGTGTTCTGCCAACTCCAAGGATTGCAGGAATCCAGTCTGTACACATTGATTCCTCCTCCTACTCCAGTTCCTCAGAATCATCGCTGCACGAGCCGTCACGGTATACCTCCACATGGACCCGTGAACGCTTACCTGTTGCGACCGATATGGGCACAGCCGTGGCCAAACGTCAACAGGCCGTCCTGAAATTAATTTCCATGGGAAATCGAAGCCACACAGCGCAGGAGCTCTGGGATGCCATCAAGCAGGAGAGCGACGTGTGGTTTTTGTCAGCTAATCTCCAGCCAGGCTTGGTAGTGTGTGACAATGGCCGAAATCTGGTGGCAGCTCTGGGCCTTGGCAACCTCACTCACATACCATGTCTGGCACATGTGCTCAACTTGGTCGTGCAGAGTTTTTTGAGGGACTATCCGGATCTTGATGCACTGCTGCACAAGGTCCGCCTAGAGTGCGCTCACTTGCGACGTTCCAGCATGGCCAGATCGCGCATTGCAGCTCTGCAAGTCAGATTTCGCCTTCCTGAACATCGCATCATATGTGACGTACCCACCAGGTGGAATTCCACGTTACATATGTTGGAGCGGTTGTGTGAGCAGCAGCCAGCAGTAATGGAGTATCAGCTGCAACAGGCGCAATCAACTCGCAATTTGCGCCGTTCACACTTCACCACTACTGAGTGGGCCTCTATGAAGGACATCTGCGACGTTTTGCGTGCGTTTGATGTCTCAACGCGGATGGCGAGTGCAGATGATGCACTAGTCAGCATGACTGTCCCCCTTATCTGCCTGCTTCAGAAATCACTGAAAGCACTAAAGGAAGAGGTTTTGGAAGAGGTGGAGGATGAGGAGTCACAAATTCAATTACCTTCAGGACAGTCAGCGCAACGTGGTTCCTCACAAAGGGCTGGGCAGGGCTCACTTTGTGAGGAGGATGAGGAGGAGGAGTCAATGGAGGAGGAAGAAATCCCTACAGAGGGAGGTGCACAACGCTCTAGTCAGTATGTAGAGCGAGGGTGGGGTGATGCAGAGGAGGCAGAGATGACGCCTCTTCCAGAGGACAGCCTTTGTTGGCCAGTTGGGAGTCTGCAGCATATGGTTGATTTCATGCTTCAGTGCCTGAGAAATGACCGCCGCATCGCCCACATTCTCACCACGTCAGATTATTGGGTGTACACCCTCCTAGACCCTCGCTACCGGGACAACTTACAAACCCTCATCACACCGGTGAACCGGGACCGTAAAATGCAGGAGTACCAAGACACACTGGTGCAATCCATACTGTTGTACATTCCAGCCGAGAGAGCTGCTGCTACTGCTTTACAAAGCAGCTCTGTGCGTCGAGGCAGTGTAGACACCTCTACAACAAGAGGGAGCAGAAGCAGCGCCTCTGCACAGGGCAAGAGCTGTATGTTACAAATGTGGCGAAGTTTTGTGACAGCGCCAGCAAGGTCTACACCATCCGAGACGGCTCCAGTCACCAGGAAGAAACGTTTCCGTAAGATGGTGACAGACTACTTGGCTTTCCCTCTAAGTGTACTCCAGATGCCTCTTCCCCTTTCAAATTTTGGGTCTCTAAGTTGGATACATGGCCAGAGCTTAGCCAGTATGCATTGGAGGTGCTGGCTTGCCCTGCTGCCAGTGTATTATCTGAGCGCGTCTTTAGTGCTGCAGGTGGTGTAGTAACAGACCGTCGCATGCGACTATCCTCAGAGAATGTAGACCGGCTTACTTTTCTGAAAATGAACAAGGCATGGATCTCACCTGAATTTGCCTGTCCGTTTTCAGATTAAATAACTGTTTGGCAACGTTTTCCATGTCTCCTGTTATGTTCATCTTTCTACCACCTGAACTCTACTCCCTGGGCTACAACACCGCCATTTGTTGCTCGTAAGTAATTGGCAGGGTACTGACTCCTGGCCAGCCTGGTTACAGCATGGCAGCTGTTTCCTGGCAGTGTGAACGTCAATTATCCTCCAATAAGTTGTGCTGTCGTGTTGCATTCGGGTTAGCCGACTCTATGGTGCCTGCAGTTTAGGTGATTCCTATGTGTGCTGTGGGATATGTAAATAAAGGCGGTTTCCATTGTGACAATAGGACAAGCACCCACTGTAGGACTGTGTGATTCGGTAACTGCGGACGGCTTGCGTCCTGTCAACTTACATTTTCATGGGTGCGTTCTGCTACCCGTCCGGGTTCCAGTACCGTCAACTGGTTCTCCCCAGTGCCTTTGGCCTAGGTGCCTCCATCTCCGTATCCGAGTTCCACCAACGTCTGCTGGTCCTTGGTAGTGCTTTGCAGCACAGGTACCTCCTGCTTAGTAACCGTGTCACAGTAACGTCAGCTGGTACTCGGTTGTGACATTGCCTCTTTTCCTTCTGCTACCCGTCCGGGGTCCAGTACCGTCAACTGGTTCTCCCCAGTGCCTTTGGCCTAGGTGCCTCCATCTCCGTATCCAAGTTCCACCAACGTCTGCTGGTCCTTGGTAGTGCTTTGGAGCACAGGTACCTCCTGCTTAGTAACCGTGTCACAGTAACGTCAGCTGGTACTCGGTTGTGACATTGCCTCTTTTCCTTCTGCTACCCGTCCGGGGTCCAGTACCGTCAACTGGTTCTCCCCAGTGCCTTTGGCCTAGGTGCCTCCATCTCCGTATCCGAGTTCCACCAACGTCTGCTGGTCCTTGGTAGTGCTTTGGAGCACAGGTACCTCCTGCTTAGTAACCGTGTCACAGTAACGTCAGCTGGTACTCGGTTGTGACATTGCCTCTTTTCCTTCTGCTGCCCCTCCGGGTTCCAGCACAGTCAGCTGGTCCTCGTTACTTCCATTGTCTCTTGCTCCATCTGATACCCGTCAGGGTTCCAGTAACGTCAGCTGGTTCTCGGAAATTAGACGACCTTAAAGACCACCCAGAAGAAGATGACGACAACAAGGACGACGAGCATGAAGCCAACCAGCCTGAACACCATCACAAAGAAAAAAATAAAAGATTACCCAGAAGAAGATCACCAACAGGACAAAGAAGGTTAAGACAAACTACAAGATACAGAACAAGAGACAGAAGAACAATAAGCAGAAGATCAAAAAGCAGAAGAACATGAAGTATAAGACCAAAATGAAGAGCAAAATATATGCTCTAAATTCTAAGCAGAAGAAGACTAAGCAGTGTATGGGGGTGAGTCCGTTCCTCCTCGTGGTGCCCCTGGAAAATGCCTGATGCTGCTGCAGGCTAAACTGAACACGGACAAATACTGTTGTAATTTAAATCTTTTGTGACAGCAAGAACGGAAGGATGAACAATTCATACTTTTACAGATTACAAGTACAGGAATCTCTGTCACAAATAAGAATATGATGAAGAAGATGAAGAGGAAGAAGATGAAGAATTTGAATATGAAGAAGATTAATTAGTTTAATAATAACAATATGAGTAATGTAAACAAAAACATGAATAGCAAGAAGTTTAAGAAGAAGATTAAGAAGGTGAAGATGAAGAATAATTTGATGAGAAAGATGATGCTGCTGAAGATTATGAAGGAGAAAGTGTGGCACTGGCAAAAGTTAAAAAGGTGAAGAGCATGGAAGTTGTGAAACATACATATTTGCCAAAATAGAAAAAAGGTTAACAACATTGTCAATTTGTTCGTCAATCCAAACGTATTTCCAAAAAAATATATATTAATGCTATTCCAATGCATTGGGTTAAACATATATGCCTTTATTGTCTCCTCAACCTCCCCAATACATTCTACATTAGTCTTTGTTGTTTTCCTTCATGTACAATTAACCAACAAGGCAAGAATGGGTTTTTTTAATGTCGATATTTGGTTCCCATAGACTTACATGGGACTTCCGGTATCGGAATCGGATATCGACGATATTTAGTGATATCGGCGATACCATTCCGATCCGATATTTTTAGATATTGAGCAGTATCGCTCAACACTACAACTTGGCCATCCAATCTGGTACAGGGGCGTGCTGAGCTGTCATTGTGATGATTGACAGCTCAACTATCCAGTCTGAGACTGTGAGGCGTCGGCTGTCTCCAGGTGTTCATTATTCCTGTTATTTGCCATGTTTCTTACTTGAGCTGTCTCCCAGAACTCTGCCAGACGTACATTCAGCCTGTGAGGTTTGTGCTTCCCTGTGCCTTGAGTTCTTTATGCTTGATCTGTTGCCTGACCTTGGACTTCATTCTGACCATCCGCCAGTTTAACCCCTTCAGCTCTGATCCGTTATCCTCCCGGTACTCTGACCTCGGAACGTTACCTGACTACGCTTTTGTCTCTTTCTTCTGTTTATGATGTACCCTCCTGGCTTCTGACCTTGGACTCCTTGACCCATCTGACTCAAGGCTTGGCCGTGAGAAGTGACTAGCGTCACAATATCGGGTTGTTTTGGATTGTTGTCTAGTGATGTGATGAAGATGGTGACGTAGAATTGTTTGGCTAGATGGAGAGCAGAGTTGCACGTCTTGAGCATGAATGTATAGAGGATGAAATTTCTGCTGAAAGTGATTATCTCCACAGACACTCGGCACACCTTGAGCAGCTTTGAATATAAAGTGGTGTGCTGCTGTAAATGTGTATAATTCACACTCTAAAGGGTTTTTCTCAAAAGAATAGGACAGGGGGCCACATGAGAGCTTGTGACTGCTGAGGAGGCCTTACTAATAGGCTGAAATTAATTCTGCCTAATATTAATGTGAACATATTAATTCTAACTATTATTTCAATATTAATTGTATCACTTAATATTGAGGAGAATTAAGTATACTGACATCCCTCCATGTACCGTTGAGTCCACATACAGCTCCCTAAACAGTATATTTTGTGTCTTTAGTATAAATTGGTGCTTTGCTGTTAATAGGAATGCAGAACCGAGTTAAATTCTCTCATTAAAGGGACATCTGATCACACTCGGACCAATATTTTTCTATGGGGTCGTGCACGTGCTCGATTTTGTATCTCAGACCAACTTAGTCCAAGGAAAAAAAAAAATTGATGCATGCCCAAGTTGGATCCAATTATATGATAGCACTCTTCCATGCAAGTCAATAGATCAGTAGAAAACATCGGGCTGCACTCGGATGACATCTGAGCGCAGTCCGATTTTCACAGACTATCAAATTGGAGAAATAAGCTGTGCCAACGCCACTGTTGACTGTTACAATGGAAATAATTTAGATCCCATATATTTAACCCCTTAGATGCTGCTGTCAATAGAAAAAAAATGGCACCTAAGAGGTTTGACAGTACTTCATTACCTATGATGGTTTACCATAGACATTACAGTAGACATTAGTCTAAGGACACTATTCTGACTATATACTCTCATTCATTGCAGCTCTCCTAAAGCAGACACTGATGCACAGAAAACAAAAGCAAGAAATGAGTCTCCAATAGTGTTGAGCATTCCGATACTGCAAATATCGGGTATCGGCCGATATTAGCTGTATCGGAATTCCGATTCCGAGTTCCGATATTTTCGTCTTATCGGATACCGGAATCGGGATTGTCACTGTCACTGTCAGTGTCCGTCGGTCGGGTCTGTCAGGAGTCAGCGGCACTTACCCGGCAGAAGATCTCCGGCGGTCACGTCCTGCACTGCTTCATGGCCGCCATCTTCTTTCCCCGGCGGTCACATGCAGTTTCTCGCGATAACTGCAGTGACTGCTGGGTAATCCCGGCCGTAAAGCAGTCAGTCCGATGACGTCACCGCCGGGGAAGCAGGTAATCAGCTGTGCTGCGTTGCAATGACAGGTTCTGCCTGTCATTGCGATGTAGCAGAGCTGGATCGTCGTGGGACTTCGTTACTATGGACTGCGTCGGACAGGTGGTATACTGTTGGTTTGTTTTTTTTCTTTTTTTACAGGAGATCGATGGCGTCGCAGGAATGAGAGAGTAATAAAAGAAATGAAAACTGTGTTGTCTCTTTTATTTCATTAAAAGACTTTTTTCTTGCTGTGTCTTTTTTTTATACATTTAATAACTTTGGGATTAATAATGGATCGGTGTCTTATTGACGCCTCTCCATTATTAACCGGGCTTATTGTCACCGTGCAATCAACGGTGACAATAACCCCTTATTACCCCACTTGCCACCGCTACAGGGCAAGTGGGAAGAGCCGGGTAAAGTGCCACAATTGGCACATCTTTTGATGCGCCAAATGTGGGGCTGCTGTAGCCTGGTATTATCAGGCTGTTGAGGGCCAAAATCCATGGGCCTTGACAGTCTTTTAATACCAGGCCGCAGCAGTCTGCATTTTACTTGGCTGGTTAACAAAAATAGGGGGGATCCCCACGCCGTTTTTTTTTCGAGGGGATCCCCTATTTTTGTTAACCAGCCAAGCTAAGCAGACTGCTGTGGCCTGGTATTATCAGGCTTGCAAGGTCCATGGATATTGGATCCTTACCAGCCTGAAAAACCAGGCCTCAGCGGTCTGCTTCATCTGGCTGGTTAACAAAAATAGGGGGGACCCCACGCCAATTTTTTTCAAGGGGATCCCCTATTTTTGTTAATCAGCCAAGATATGCAGACTGCTGTGGCCTGGTATTATCAGGCTGGCAAGGTCCATGGATCTTGGCTCCTTAACAGCCTGAAAATCCAGGCCTCAGCGGTCTGCTTCATCTGGCTGGTTAACAAAAATAGGGGGGACCCCACGCCAATTTTTTTCGAGGGGATCCCCTATTTTTGTTAATCAGCCAAGATATGCAGACTGCTGTGGCCTGGTATTATCAGGCTGGCAAGGTCCATGGATCTTGACTCCTTAACAGCCTGAAAATCCAGGCCTCAGCGGTTTTCTTCATCTGGCTGGTTAACAAAAATAGGGGGGACCCCACGCCAATTTTTTTCGAGGGGATCCCTATTTTTGTTAATCAGCCAAGATATACAGACTGCTGTGGCCTGGTATTATCAGGCTGGCAAGGTCCATGGATCTTGGCTCCTTAACAGCCTGAAAATCCAGGCCTCAGCGGTTTTCTTCATCTGGCTGGTTAACAAAAATAGGGGGGACCCCACGCCAATTTTTTTCGAGGGGATCCCCTATTTTTGTTAATCAGCCAAGATATACAGACTGCTGTGGCCTGGTATTATCAGGCTGGCAAGGTCCATGGATCTTGGCTCCTTAACAGCCTGAAAATCCAGGCCTCAGCGGTCTGCTTCATCTGGCTGGTTAACAAAAATAGGGGGGACCCCACGCCATTTTTTTTTCGAAGGGAACCCCTATTTTTGTTAATCAGTTCCCTCTGACGTCACTGATTGTGTCCCTGGCTGACCTGAAGTGAAAGTGGAAAGCAATCAATTAAGCTTTCCACTTAAGGGCCCGTCTCACATAGCGATATCGCTACCGAGATCGCTGCTGAGTCACTAGTTTTGTGACGCAGCAGCAAGCTCACCAGCGATATCGCTGTGTGTGACATTCAGCGACGATCAGCCCCCCTGCCGGGTATCGCTGATCGTCGCTGAAATGTCAGGACCTTTGATCGCTGGTTTCCCGCTGACAGGCACACATCGCTGCGTGTGACAGGCGGGAGACCAGCGATCCGCTGGTAACCAAGGTACACAGCGGGTTTCCAGGCGCGGGGCTGTGCCTAGAAACCCGCTGTGTACCTTGGATACCAGCGCCCTGATGCAGGGAGCTGGTATCCAAGGTACACAGCGGGTTTCCAAGCGCTGCGCGGTGCCTGGAAACCCGCTGTGTACCTTGGTTACCAGCGGATCGCTGGTCTCCCGCCTGTGACACGCAGCGATGCGTGCCTGTCAGAGGGAAACCAGCGATCAAAAAAAGGTCCTGACATTTCTGCGACGATCAGCGATACCCGGCAGGGGGCTGATCGTCGCTGAATGTCACACACAGCGATATCGCTGGTGAGCTCGCTGCTGCGTCACAAAACTAGTGACTCAGCAGCGATCTCGGTAGCGATATCGCTATGTGAGACGGGCCCTTAAGCGATGTTACCCGCAGTGTCGCTGTCCCAGATCGCTGCCTGTTTGGCAGCTCAGCAGCGATCATGTAGCGATACACCAGCGATCCTGACAAGTGCATATCGTTGTCGGGATCGCTGGTGTATCGTTATGTGACACCCAGCCTTTACTCTCCTGTCAGGCAGGAGAGGAACTCATTCATTTGGGGTTTACTGTGAGGCTGCAGCATTAGCTGCGGTCCCTGCAGTAAACATTAACCCTTTCTGAAGGATTACACCGTGGGACCTGACTGTGCATGGGATAGGTAAGAATAATTTTGCTTTTTTATTTTATTTTTATTACAGGAAATGGTTTTTGCAGTAAAATAAAAGATGGTCAAAAACATGTGTCTTTATTTCATTAAAATGATTTTTAATTAAAGTGTGTGTGTTTTATTTTTATTTCATGCAATAGGATTAATAATTGATAGTTGTCTAATTGACAGCTCTCAATTATTAACCTGGCTTAAGGTCACCTTTCAATAGCAAGGTGGCTTTAACCCCATATTAACCCATTCGCCACCGCTACAGGGCAATGGGAATAGACGGGCAAAGTGCCAGAAAGGGCGAATCTAATTATAGATTTGTCTTTCCTGGGGTGTCTGGGGGCAGATGTTAGTAGCCGGGGGGGGCAAAAATAATGGTCCCTCTCTGGGCTATTATTATCTGCCCCCACTCACTGGCTTTGTCTGTCTGGTTGCGAAAATAGGGCGGGAGCCCACGCATTTTTTTTCAGCAATTTTACACCTCATATATATATATACATGTCATTGAATTTGTGACACATATATATATATATTTATATTTGTAGTTCATACACTTCTACATAGTATAATAGCCGCTAATTCAATTGCCGGCTTTTGTGAAAATGCAGAACCCGACATGAAATGACACTTGGTGTACATAGGGTTAACCATGTCTTTTCATGTCCTTTGCTATCTAATTTGCACAAACAATTAAATCAGACTATGTGTGCAAAATTTCACACCTGTAGGGGTTAATTAAAGGTGTAAATTCGTAGCAAAAAAGTCGGTTTTTTTTACAACGAATTTACACCTTTAATTAACCCCTACAGGTGTGAAATTTTGCACACATAGTCTGATTTAATTGTTTGTGCAAATTAGATAGCAAAGGACATGAAAAGACATGGTTAACCCTATGTACACCAAGTGTCATTTCATGTCGGGTGACATGAAATGACACTTGGTGTACATAGGGTTAACCATGTCTTTTCATGTCCTTTGCTATCTAAGGCCGGAGTCACACTGGCGACAAAATCGGACGACTGCAATGCGATGAAATATCGCATTGCAGTCGGACCTATGTTAATCTATGGAGCAGCTCCCAGTATCAGATTTTTTGTGGTCCGTTTTAAACGTCCGTGTACAATCGCAGCATGCTGCGATTGTCACCGATTGTCGGTCGACAATCGCCAATGCAAGTCTATGGGAGCGATGAAAAATCTGATTACAAACGGACCACACTGTGTGACTTGCGATGAAATCGCATCGGTGTCCTTTAGAAAAGCCGGCAATTCATCCCCGCCTATACTGTAAAATCACACTGACAGCTTTAATAAAGACTAGAAAGAATAGATATATACACATAGAACACATACATATATATATACATGTCATTGTGACATGTATATATACATATATTTATAGTTCCTAGACTTCTACATACTGTAATAGCCGCTAATTCAATTGCCGGGTTTTGTAAATCACAGAAGCCGACATGAAATGATACATTGTTTCCACACATTTAACCATGTAATTTCATGTATTTTTATATATGTTTGAAACATACAATTACATGAGTGTATTTGTGCAAAATTTCAGACATGTAGGGGTTAATTAAAGGTGTAATTTCGTTGAAAAAAAATGCGTGGGCTCCCGCTGTATTTTCTCCACCAGACAGACAAAGCAAGCGAGTGGGGGCAGATAATAATAGCCCAGGGAGGGTGCATTTTTTGTGCCCCCCCTGGCTACTAACATCTGCCCCCAGACACCCCAGAAAGGGCAAATCTATAATTAGATTCGCCCTTTCTGGCACTTTGCCCGTCTATTCCCATTGCCCTGTAGCGGTGGCGAATGGGTTAATCTCACCTTACTGTCACCTTGCAATTGAAAGGTGACCTTAAGGCAGGTTAATGATTGATAGCTGTCAATTAGACAACTATCAATTATTAATCCTATTGAAGTAAATAAAAAAACACACACACTTTAAGAATAAATAATTTTAATGAAATAAAAACACATTTTTTTGACCATATTTTATTTTACACTAAATCCGTGCGAAGCCATTGATCTCCTAAAATAAAGAAAAAGAAATAAAACAACATTATTCTTACCTATTCCGCCGATCTGTCACGTCCCACGCTGTAATCCTTCACAAAGGGTTAACTAGCTTTGAGCCAAGCAGTGCAAGTAATCCTGCATGCTCAGCTCAAAGCTCATGAATGAATAAGTTCCTCTCCTGGCGACAGGAGAGGATGTGTTTCATGAATGAAGCTTAATTGATTGTGTCCACTTTCCCTTTAGGTCAGGTCACTACAGTTAAATTGGCAAGAAATCAATTAAGCTCCATTCATGAATCTATTCCTCTACTTTCGCTGGGAGAGGAAGTTATTCATTCAGGGGAATACAGGTCTGAGACAGCATTATTAGCTCTCTGCGACCTGTAACCTGTTAACCCTTTCTGATGGATTACACCGTGGGACCTGACTGTACATCGGATTGGTAAGTATAATTTTGCTTTTTTATTTTATTTTTATTACAGGAAATGGTTTTAGCAGGAAAATAAAATATGGTCAAAAACTGTGTGATTATTTAATTAAACTTATTTTTTATTAAAGTGTGTGTGTTTGATTTTTCTTTCATACAATAGGATTAATAATTGATAGTTGCCTAATTGACAGCTATCAATTATTAACCTGGCTTAAAGTGACCTTTCAATTGCAAGGTCATTTTAACCCCTTATTAACCCATTCGCCACCGCTACAGGGCAATGGGAATAGACGGGCAAAGTGCCAGAAAGGGCGAATCTAATTATAGATTTGCCCTTTCTGGGGTGTCTGGGGGCAGATGTTAGTAGCCAGGGGGGGGCACAAAAAAAATGTACCCTCCCTAGGCTATTATTATCTGCCCCCACTCGCTTGCTTTGTCTGTCTGGGGGAGAAAATACAGCGGGAGCCCACGCATTTTTTTTAACGAATTTACACCTTTAATTAACCCCTACATGTCTGAAATTTAGCACACATATACTCATGTAATTGTATGTTTCAAACATATATAAAAATACATGAAATTACATGGTTAAATGTGTGGAAACAATGTATCATTTCATGTCGGCTTCTGTGATTTCACTGAAGCCGGCAATTGAATTAGCGGCTATAACAGTATGTAGAAGTGTAAGAACTATAAATATATGTATATATATATATGTCACAATGACATATATATATATATTATATATATATATATATATATATGTGTATATATCTATTCTTTCTTTTGGCATTTAAATACTATTCTTTTGGATCCATTATATGTCAGTTTTGCAAGCCTGCGAGAAAATCTCGCAAGTCGGATGAAAATCGGATGTTACAAGGTACACACACATGCGATTAAATCGCATCTTTGAAGGAAAATCGGATGCCAGAAGGATGTGTGATGTTTTTATTTTGATCCGATTGTTGACCGTCTAAAACGGACCGATTTTTTGTGGTTGTGTGTGACTCCAGCCTAATTTGCACAAACAATTAAATCAGACTATGTGTGCAAAATTTCACACCTGTAGGGGTTAATTAAAGGTGTAAATTCGTAGCAAAAAAAGTCCGTTTTTTTTACAACGAATTTACACCTTTAATTAACCCCTACATGTCTGAAATTTAGCACACATATACTCATGTAATTGTATGTTTCAAACATATATAAAAATACATGAAATTACATGGTTAAATGTGTGGAAACAATGTATCATTTCATGTCGGCTTCTGTGATTTCACTGAAGCCGGCAATTGAATTAGCGGCTATAACAGTATGTAGAAGTGTAAGAACTATAAATATATGTATATATATATATGTCACAATGACATATATATATATATATATATATATATATATATATATATGTGTATATATCTATTCTTTCTTTTGGCATTTAAATACTATTCTTTTGGATCCATTATATGTCAGTTTTGCAAGCCTGCGAGAAAATCTCGCAAGTCGGATGAAAATCGGATGTTACAAGGTACACACACATGCGATTAAATCGCATCTTTGAAGGAAAATCGGATGCCAGAAGGATGTGTGATGTTTTTATTTTGATCCGATTGTCGACCGTCTAAAACGGACCGATTTTTTGTGGTTGTGTGTGACTCCAGCCTAATTTGCACAAACAATTAAATCAGACTATGTGTGCAAAATTTCACACCTGTAGGGGTTAATTAAAGGTGTAAATTCGTAGCAAAAAAAGTCCGTTTTTTTTACAACGAATTTACACCTTTAATTAACCCCTACAGGTGTGAAATTTTGCACACATAGTCTGATTTAATTGTTTGTGCAAATCAGATAGCAAACGACATGAAAAGACATGGTTAACCCTATGTACACCAAGTGTCATTTCATGTCGGGTGCTTCTGTCTTTTCACTGAAGCCGGCTTTACCCGGCAATTGAATGAGAGGATATTTTTACTATGTAGAAGTGTATAAACTATACATATATGTATATATATATGTCACAATGACATGTATATATATATATATGTATTCTATGTGTGTATATTTAGTGTTTACAAGGAAAGAATGAGTTTTTTTTAGTTGCGATATTTTGTTCCCATAGACTTACATGGGACTTCCGGTATCGGTATCGGGTATCGCCGATATTTTAGTGATATCGGCGATACCATTCCGATTCCGATACTTTAGGATATCGGAAAGTATCGCTCAACTCTAGTCTCCAAGGAAGATCTACAACATACAAAATAAAGGCCAAATAAAATAATAAATATTGAAATAATATTGTATATACATTTTTGGATTTTTGTTTATCCCACAGCATTATTAATTATTGTAAAGAAATTCTTATATTATTATTATTATTATATTATATTCCATAAAGCGATGACTAGGTAGAGGATTTTCTTCTAAACATCAGAAAATAAAAGAAAAAAAATGACATATAAGATGTTCATCCATAAACTTGTCAAGTAATAGAAAGCGAGAACGAATATTGATGTTGGCTCCAGAAATTGGAATTTTCTACCCGTAGATGGGTATTTGAAATTCAGCAAATTCTGAATTTCTCTTGGAAGCTCTGCATGATTTCCCTCACCTTATTCGTGAAATCGAGAGGTTATACAGCTGAATGTGCTGAATAATTTCATCCATAAGTCTGTCAGTCATCGCATCGAAGTCTGCAAAGGTGTCATTCTAGAAAGGATAGAAAAAAAGAAAAAAAAATATCAGTGGTCAAAGGAATAAATCACCAGGATGTGTAGAGGAATATAATAAATTACTCATTAATATTATGATTTACTTGTGGAAAACATCTTCCCGTAAGTAGATAGATAACAAAATACTTACCCACCGCCCGGCAAATTCCCACCAAACTTATCGGCTACTTCCTTCTTTTCAAGAGACCAAAAGAAACCCCCAATGAAGTCATCGAAGCAGCTTCTCATGGCAACCTCTCCAAACTGTCCATTCCAAAGGCAGCAAAAAATGTTTCAAGAAAAAGAAAATTCTTCCAAAAAGTTTCTAAAACTTTTCAGAACTTCTTCAAGAAAAACAATCTCCTCCAAAATCACTTTTGATCCGGCCTTGGGGCTCAATTGTGCAGTCACGCTTTGTGACTGCAGACTTGTGAGTATTCACGGCGCGCACTCTGCGTACTGTCAGTATTTTCTGATGCCGATGCCAAAAGCAGGTGGTCATCTGACCACAGTTATGAGATTTACATACTTAAAGGGAATCTGTCACCCCACTTTAGCCATATCAGCTAAAGATATGACTGAATAGTGCGTCCCATAAGCAAGCTATCGGTATGTAGCTTATATCCAGATACCCCCGTTTTGATAGCAAAATACCTTTGTAAGGGCTCATACTCACTGGCTGGAAAAAAATCGGTCCGTTTTCTGGACGGAAAAAACGGTACGATTCTAGTAAAATGTCATGCGATTTGCATGCGATTTTAAATTGCACCATGCGTTTTCCATGTGTTTTCCATCAGTTTTCCATCTGTATGCAATGCGATTTTAACATGAAGTTTCACATAGAGCAGTTATCTCTATGTAAAAGTCATGTAAAAATCACATTGTAAATAAAAAATGTACACAAAAAGCAAATAATTATATATATATATATATATATAGGTCATACACTTCTACATAGTATAATAGCTGCTAATTCATCCCCGGCTATACTGTAAAATCACACTGACAGCTTTAATAAAGAATAGAAACAATACATATACACACATAGAATACATATATATATATATATGTATATATATATATACATATATATATATATATGTATATATATATGTAATTGTGACATATATATATACATATATTTATAGTTCATACACTTCTACATACTGTAATAGCCGCTAATTCAATTGCCGGCTTTTGTGAAATCACAGAAGCCGACATGAAATTATACATTGTTTACACACAGTTAACCATGTCATTTCATGTATTTTGTTATATGGTTTTAACTTACAATTACATAAGTGTATGTGTGCAAAATTTCAGACATGTAGGGTTAATTAAAGGTGTAAATTTGTTGAAAAAAAATGCGTGGGCTCCCGCTGTATTTTCTCCACCAGACAGCCAAAGCAAGCGAGTGGGGGCAGATAATAATAGCTTAGGGAGGGTACATTTTTTTTGTGCCCCCCCTGGCTACTAAAATCTGCCCCCAGTCACACCAGAAAAGGCAAATCTCTAATTAGATTAGCCCTTTCTGGCACTTTGCCCGTCTATTCCCATTGCCCTGTAGCGGTGGCGAATGGGTTAATAAGGGGTTAAAGCCACCTTGCTATTGAAAGGTGACTTTAAGCCAGGTTAATAATTGAGAGCTGTCAATTAGACAACTATCAATTATTAATCCTATTGAAGGAAATAAAAAAAACACACACACTTTAAGAATAAATAATTTTAATGAAATAAAAACACATTTTTTTGACCATCTTTTATTTAACTCTTAATCCCTCGAAGCCCTTGATCTCCTATAATAAAGAAAAAATAATAAAACAACATTATTCTTACCTATCTGGCGATCTGTCGCGTCCCACGCTGTAATCCTTCACAAAGGGTTAACTAGCTTTCAACCAAGCAGCGCAAGTAATTCTGCCTGCTCAGCTGAAAGCTCCTGAATGAATGAGCTTATCTCCGGCCGACAGGAGAGGATGTGATTACTGTGGGAAGCTTAATTGATTGCGTCCCACTTTCACTTTAGGTCAGGTCAGGGTGACCTGACCTGAAGTGAAAGTGGCAATAAATCAATTAAGCTTCATTCATTAATCACTTCCTCTCCTTTCGCTAGGAGAGGAAGTTATTCATTCGGGGGGTAACAGCTCAGCAGGCAGCATTAGCTCCCTGCTAGCTGTAACCTGTTAACCCTTTCTGATGGATTACAGCGTGGGACCTGACTGTGCATCGGATAAGTAAGAACAATTTTGCTTTTTTATTTTATTTTTATTACAGGAAATAGTTTTAGCAGGAAAATAAAATATGGTCAAAGACTGATTATTTCATTAAACTTCTTTTTTATTAAAGTGTGTGTGTTTGATTTTTCTTTCATACAATAGGATTAATAATTGATAGTTGTCTAATTGACAGCTCTCAATTATTAACCTGGCTTAAAGTGACCTTTCAATTGCAAGGTGGCTTTAACCCCTTATTAACCCATTCGCTACCGCTACAGGGCAATGGGAATAGACAGGCAAAGTGCCAGAAAGGGCTAATCTAATTAGAGATTTGCCTTTTCTGGGGTGTCTGGGGGCAGATGTTAGTAGCCAGGGGGGGCACAAAAAAAAATGTACCCTCCCTAGGCTATTATTATCTGCCCCCACCCGCTTGCTTTGTCTGTCTGGTGGAGAAAATACAGCGAGAGCCCACGCATTTTTTTTCAACGAATTTACACCTTTAATTAACCCCTACATGTCTGAAATTTTGCACACATACACTTATGTAATTGTAAGTTAAAACCATATATCAAAATACATGAAATGACATGGTTAACTGTGTGTAAACAATGTATAATTTCATGTCGGCTTCTGTGATTTCACAAAAGCCGGTAATTGAATTAGCGGCTATTATACTATGTAGAAGTGTATGAACTATATATAACATATATATGTATGTGTCACAATGACATGTATATATATATATATATATATATATGTATTCTATGTGTATGTATCTAGTGTTTTGTGAGCTGTCAGTGTGATTTTACAGTAGCCGGGGATGAATTGTCGGCTTTTCAAAGGAGACTGGTGCGTATAAATCGGACAGCACTGCTGTGCGATGATTTCTCGCACCCATTGACTTGCATTGGCGATTATCATGCCAAAATCGCATCAAATCGCAGCATGCTGCGATTTTTTTCTCACACCAATTTCTGATGAGAAAAAAATCGCAAATGAGAACTCACCTATTGAATAACATTGGTCAGATTTGAATCCGATTTTTTTTCGGCTGAATATCATCCGTTTTCGGCGCCAGTGAGTATGAGCCCTAAAGTTGGGATTCTTTTATGTAAATCATGGCGGTCCGGTCCGGAGGGCGGCGTTTTCTCTGTCCCCCCTCCGCTCCCCGGCATCATTTGCGTATGGCCGTCTGTGAATCCCACAGACGGCGTTCGGCTTCCCGCAATTGCGCATTTCATATTCAGCCCCGCGCATGCGCAGTGTGTTTTGCCCAACAGTGGGCAAAGCATAAAATCATTACAGCGCATGCGCTACTCTTTCCTTGCCCCGGAAATGACTGCTTGTCTTGGACGACTTCCGGTGCAAGGAAAGAGTAGCGCATGCGCTGTAATGATTTTATGCTTTGCCCACTGTTGGGCAAAGCACACTGCGCATGCGCTGGGCCGAATTTGAAATGCGCAATTGCGGGAAGCCGAACGCCGTCTGTGGGATTCACAGACGGCCATACGCAAGTGATGCCGGGGAGCGGGGGGGGGCAGAGAAAACGCCGCCCTCTGGACATGACCACCGTGATTTACAGAAAAGAATCCCAGCTTTACAAAGGTATTTTGCTATCAAAACGGGGGTATCTGGATATAAGCTACATACCGATAGCTTGCTTATGGGGCGCACTATTCAGTCATATCTTTAGCTGATATGGCTAAAATGGGGTGACGGATTCCCTTTAAGAGCACATTCTGACCAAATGTGTCCAATTGTGCAAATCGCACACTTGTGCGCTCCAACTCCCGACACGGGTACTCTTGACTGCGCGCGCACTGTGTGCTGTCAGGATTCCCAAGTTTGCAGCACATAGAGTGCCTGCCGACATGGCCACATAACCCACTCAGAGGTATATGCAAATAGTATAGATGCCGGCGCAGCCACTGAGTTTTCCCACGCGCTACAACATTGGTGTGCATGATGTTCCTCTATGGGACGATTTTGCAGGCTGTTTTCAGGCAGATTCACCTGAAAAAGATGCTGTGTGCACAAACCCCAAAGAAGGAATATTTCCTGAAGCATTTTGCACTAGAAAATTCATGGTTTTGACCATCTCAGAAAAGAGTCAACTACTCAAAATCAGTGTAAGAAATATTGAAAATGGAAGGCAGCCCTTACTGGCCTTTTATAACCCAGAAAAATAGCAAACACCATTTTGCCATATAGCAAATAGCATCTTATTTGGATTTGGGAAAATCAAATTTTTGCTTGTCGACTTTAAGAGAAATTTGATTTGATTCGCTCATCTCTAATAGACACCTATAACATAAGTATCTCCTGACAGAGCATCATAAAATCACATTTGGTCTTTACAGCCAGTAATTCAATGCTACATACAGTCATAGCTGATGGTCTTAGCGCCCATGAAATTATTCCAGAAAATGAAATATTTCTCCCAGTAAATTATTGTAATTATTACACATGTCTAGTTTTGTGGGAAATTCTATGTATTTGCCTTTTTTTCTCTATTTTTTTGAGTTGTTCCAATATACACAAAGGAAATAAACGTGTGTGTAACAAAACGTGTGGAATTACAGTAATTTTCTTGGAGAAATATTTTGTTTTCTTGAACGATTCCAAGGGTGTCAACACTTTCGGCCACGATTGCATCTTGGAATAAGTAGAGAGTAGTGTTGAGCATTCCGATACTGCAAATATCGGGTATCGGCCGATATTAGCTGTATCGGAATTCCGATTCCGAGTTCCGATATTTTCGTCTTATCGGATACCGGAATCGGGATTGTCACTGTCACTGTCAGTGTCCGTCGGTCGGGTCTGTCAGGAGTCAGCGGCACTTACCTGGCAGAAGATCTCCGGCGGTCACGTCCTGGACTGCTTCATGGCCGCAATCTTCTTTCCCCGGCGGTCACATGCAGTTTCTCGCGATAACTGCAGTGACTGCTGGGTAATCCCGGCCGTAAAGCAGTCAGTCCGATGACGTCACCGCCGGGGAAGCAGGTAATCAGCTGTGCTGCGTCGCGATGACAGGCTCTGCCTGTCATTGCGATGTAGCAGAGCTGGATCGTCGTGGGACTGTCGTTCTGGACTGCGTCGGACAGGTGGTATACTGTTGGTTTGTTTTTTTTCTTTTTTTACAGGAGATCGATGGCGTCGCAGGAATGAGTGTATAATAAAATTAATGAAAACTGTGTTGTCTCTTTTATTTCATTAAAATACTTTTTTCTTGCTTTGTCTTTTTTTTATGCATTTAATAACTTTGGGATTAATAATGGATCGGTGTCTTATTGACACCTCTCCATTATTAACCGGGCTTATTGTCACCGTGCAATCAACGGTGACATTAACCCCTTATTACCCCGCTTGCCACCGCTACAGGGCAAGTGGGAAGAGCCGGGTAAAGTGCCACAATTGGCACATCTTTTGATGCGCCAAATGTGGGGCTGCTGTAGCCTGGTATTATCAGGCTGTTGAGGGCCAAAATCCATGGGCCTTGACAGTCTTTTAATACCAGGCCGCAGCAGTCTGCATTTTACTTGGCTGGTTAACAAAAATAGGGGGGATCCCCACGCCGTTTTTTTTTTCGAGGGGATCCCCTATTTTTGTTAACCAGCCAAGCTAAGCAGACTGCTGTGGCCTAGTATTATCAGGCTTGCAAGGTCCATGGATATTGGATCCTTACCAGCCTGAAAAACCAGGCCTCAGCGGTCTGCTTCATCTGGCTGGTTAACAAAAATAGGGGGGACCCCACGCCAATTTTTTTCGAGGGGATCCCCTATTTTTGTTAATCAGCCAAGATATGCAGACTGCTGTGGCCTGGTATTATCAGGCTGGCAAGGTCCATGGATCTTGGCTCCTTAACAGCCTGAAAATCCAGGCCTCAGCGGTCTGCTTCATCTGGCTGGTTAACAAAAATAGGGGGGACCCCACGCCAATTTTTTTCGAGGGGATCCCCTATTTTTGTTAATCAGCCAAGATATGCAGACTGCTGTGGCCTGGTATTATCAGGCTGGCAAGGTCCATGGATCTTGGCTCCTTAACAGCCTGAAAATCCAGGCCTCAGCGGTCTGCTTCATCTGGCTGGTTAACAAAAATAGGGGGGACCCCACGCCATTTTTTTTTCGAAGGGAACCCCTATTTTTGTTAATCAGTTCCCTCTGACGTCACTGATTGTGTCCCTGGCTGACCTGAAGTGAAAGTGGAAAGCAATCAATTAAGCTTTCCACTTAAGGGCCCGTCTCACATAGCGATATCGCTACCGAGATCGCTGCTGAGTCACTAGTTTTGTGACGCAGCAGCGAGCTCACCAGCGATATCGCTGTGTGTGACATTCAGCGACGATCAGCCCCCCTGCCGGGTATCGCTGATCGTCGCTGAAATGTCAGGACCTTTTTTTGATCGCTGGTTTCCCGCTGACAGGCACACATCGCTGCGTGTGACAGGCGGGAGACCAGCGATCCGCTGGTAACCAAGGTACACAGCGGGTTTCCAGGCGCGGGGCTGTGCCTAGAAACCCGCTGTGTACCTTGGATACCAGCGCCCTGATGCAGGGAGCTGGTATCCAAGGTACACAGCGGGTTTCCAAGCGCTGCGCGGTGCCTGGAAACCCGCTGTGTACCTTGGTTACCAGCGGATCGCTGGTCTCCCGCCTGTCACACGCAGCGATGCGTGCCTGTCAGAGGGAAACCAGCGATCAAAAAAAGGTCCTGACATTTCTGCGACGATCAGCGATACCCGGCAGGGGGGCTGATCGTCGCTGAATGTCACACACAGCGATATCGCTGGTGAGCTCGCTGCTGCGTCACAAAACTAGTGACTCAGCAGCGATCTCGGTAGCGATATCGCTATGTGAGACGGGCCCTTAAGCGATGTTACCCGCAGTGTCGCTGTCCCAGATCGCTGCCTGAGCTGCCTGTTTGGCAGCTCAGCAGCGATCATGTAGCGATACACCAGCGATCCTGACAAGTGCATATCGTTGTCGGGATCGCTGGTGTATCGTTATGTGACACCCAGCCTTTACTCTCCTTTCAGGCAGGAGAGGAACTCATTCATTTGGGGTTTACTGTGAGGCTGCAGCATTAGCTGCGGTCCCTGCAGTAAACATTAACCCTTTCTGAAGGATTACACCGTGGGACCTGACTGTGCATGGGATAGGTAAGAATAATTTTGCTTTTTTATTTTATTTTTATTACAGGAAATGGTTTTAGCAGGTAAATAAAATATGGTCAAAAACTATGTGATTATTTCATTAAACTTCTTTTTTATTAAAGTGTGTGTGTTTGATTTTTCTTTCATACAATAGGATTAATAATTGATAGTTGTCTAATTGACAGCTCTCAATTATTAACCTGGCTTAAAGTGACCTTTCAATTGCAAGGTCATTTTAACCCCTTATTAACCCATTCGCCACCGCTACAGGGCAATGGGAATAGACGGGCAAAGTGCCAGAAAGGGCAAATCTAATTAGAGATTTGCCCTTTCTGGGGTGTCTGGGGGCAGATGTTAAGTAGCCGGGGGGGGGCCAAAAATAATGGTCCCTCTCTGGGCTATTATTATCTGCCCCCACTCACTGGCTTTGTCTGTCTGGTTGCGAAAATAGGGCGGGAGCCCACGCATTTTTTTTCAGCAATTTTACACCTCATATATATATATACATGTCATTGAATTTGTGACACATATATATATATATATTTATATTTGTAGTTCATACACTTCTACATAGTATAAAAGCCGCTAATTCAATTGCCGGCTTTTGTGAAAATGCAGAACCCGACATGAAATGACACTTGGTGTACATAGGGTTAACCATGTCTTTTCATGTCCTTTGCTATCTAATTTGCACAAACAATTAAATCAGACTATGTGTGCAAAATTTCACACCTGTAGGGGTTAATTAAAGGTGTAAATTCGTAGCAAAAAAGTCCGTTTTTTTTACAACGAATTTACACCTTTAATTAACCCCTACAGGTGTGAAATTTTGCACACATAGTCTGATTTAATTGTTTGTGCAAATCAGATAGCAAACGACATGAAAAGACATGGTTAACCCTATGTACACCAAGTGTCATTTGATGTCGGGTGCTTCTGTCTTTTCACTGAAGCCGGCTTTACCCGGCAATTGAATCAAAGGATATTTTACTATGTAGAAGTGTATAAACTATACATATATGTATATATATATGTCACAATGACATGTATATATATATATGTATTCTATGTGTGTATATTTAGTGTTTACAAGGAAAGAATGGGTTTTTTTTAGTTGCGATATTTTGTTCCCATAGACTTACATGGGACTTCCGGTATCGGTATCGGGTATCGCCGATTTTTTAGTGATATCGGCGATACCATTCCGATTCCGATACTTTAGGATATCGGAAAGTATCGCTCAACTCTAGTAGAGAGATAAAAAGTCAGATAGGACATAAGTGTATTCTCACTTTTTATATCACAGATACAGAAGGGGCTGTAGGACCCCCCCACTTTTAAGGAGAACTGAGCGCCTTCGATCCTTTTCGCCCACTCTCTGAAGCTGCTGTTGCCATCGAGTCAAATAAAAGTTGGTCAAGCTTGTGTGGAAACCTTCTACATCAATTATTGAGAAGACCAACCTTATCTTCTGACTGTCATGGACTATCCCCTCGGTAGCCTCACTCGCCACTTTCTGGGCCACGCTGTCGTACGTCCTCTGCACACTTATCTACAATTTTATCATTCAATTCTCCCACCATTACTGATGACTTGGAGAAGGTAATTACACATTTTACTCCACTGCTATTGAAAGCTACTTATGCTTTTTTTTTTTTTTTTTTTTGTTCTTTATTTTTTCATTACAGTGGTTGCGCGGCTGTAAAATAATTAAAAAAAATAAAAATAAAAATAAAACCCACGTGATCAATATTTCTTGTTTGGTAAGGATAGGAGTGGAAACACAAAAGCCAATCACTGGATCAAGCAGAAGTCCAAAGTCACTTTTTCTAGTTCCTGTTGGTATGAACAAACATGTGACCTCTGCAGCCAATCACTGGTTATACTAGCAAGTCATTGGCAGCAGTGGTCACTAGGGTTGAGCATTCCGATACTGCAAATATCGGGTATCGGCCGATATTGGCTGTATCGGAATTCCGATTCCGAGTTCCGATATTTTCGTCTTATCGGATACCGGAATCGGGATTGTCACTGTCACTGTCAGTGTCCGTCGGTTGGGTCTGTCACTGTCAGTGTCCGTCGGTCGGGTCTGTCAGGAGTCAGCGGCACTTACCTGGCAGAAGATCTCCGGCGGTCACGTCCTGCACTGCTTCATGGCCGCAATCTTCTTTCCCCGGCGGTCACATGCAGTTTCTCGCGATAACTGCAGTGACTGCTGGGTAATCCCGGCCGTAAAGCAGTCAGTCCGATGACGTCACCGCCGGGGAAGCAGTTAATCAGCTGTGCTGCGTCGCGATGACAGCCTCTGCCTGTCATTGCGATGTAGCAGAGTTGGATCGTCGTGGGACTGTCGTTATGGACTGCGTCGGACAGGTGGTATACTGTTGGTTTGTTTTTTTTCTTTTTTTACAGGAGATCGATGGCGTCGCAGGAATGAGAGTACAATAAAATTAATGAAAACTGTGTTGTCTCTTTTATTTCATTAAAATACTTTTTTCTTGCTTTGTCTTTTTTTTATGCATTTAATAACTTTGGGATTAATAATGGATCGGTGTCTTATTGACGCCTCTCCATTATTAACCGGGCTTATTGTCACCGTGCAATAAACGGTGACATTAACCCCTTATTACCCCGCTTGTCACCGCTACAGGGCAGTGGGAAGAGCCGGGTAAAGTGCCACAATTGGCACATCTTTTGATGCGCCAAATGTGGGGCTGCTGTAGCCTGGTATTATCAGGCTGTTGAGGGCCAAAATCCATGGGCCTTGACAGTCTTTTAATACCAGGCCGCAGCAGTCTGCATTTTACTTGGCTGGTTAACAAAAATAGGGGGGATCCCCACGCCGTTTTTTTTTCGAGGGGATCCCCTATTTTTGTTAACCAGCCAAGCTAAGCAGACTGCTGTGGCCTGGTATTATCAGGCTTGCAAGGTCCATGGATATTGGATCCTTACCAGCCTGAAAAACCAGGCCTCAGCGGTCTGCTTCATCTGGCTGGTTAACAAAAATAGGGGGGACCCCATGCCAATTTTTTTCGAGGGGATCCCCTATTTTTGTTAATCAGCCAAGATATGCAGACTGCTGTGGCCTGGTATTATCAGGCTGGCAAGGTCCATGGATCTTGGCTCCTTAACAGCCTGAAAATCCAGGCCTCAGCGGTCTGCTTCATCTGGCTGGTTAACAAAAATAGGGGGGACCCCACGCCAATTTTTTTCGAGGGGATCCCCTATTTTTGTTAATCAGCCAAGATATGCAGACTGCTGTGGCCTGGTATTATCAGGCTGGCAAGGTCCATGGATCTTGGCTCCTTAACAGCCTGAAAATCCAGGCCTCAGCGGTCTGCTTCATCTGGCTGGTTAACAAAAATAGGGGGGACCCCACGCCATTTTTTTTTCGAAGGGAACCCCTATTTTTGTTAATCAGTTCCCTCTGACGTCACTGATTGTGTCCCTGGCTGACCTGAAGTGAAAGTGGAAAGCAATCAATTAAGCTTTCCACTTAAGGGCCCGTCTCACATAGCGATATCGCTACCGAGATCGCTGCTGAGTCACTAGTTTTGTGACGCAGCAGCGAGCTCACCAGCGATATCGCTGTGTGTGACATTCAGCGACGATCAGCCCCCCTGCCGGGTATCGCTGATCGTCGCTGAAATGTCAGGACCTTTTTTTGATCGCTGGTTTCCCGCTGACAGGCACGCATCGCTGCGTGTGACAGGCGGGAGACCAGCGATCCGCTGGTAACCAAGGTACACAGTGGGTTTCCAGGCGCGGGGCTGTGCCTAGAAACCCGCTGTGTACCTTGGATACCAGCGCCCTGATGCAGGGAGCTGGTATCCAAGGTACACAGCGGGTTTCCAAGCGCTGCGCGGTGCCTGGAAACCCGCTGTGAACCTTGGTTACCAGCGGATCGCTGGTCTCCCGCCTGTCACACACAGCGATGCGTGCCTGTCAGAGGGAAACCAGCGATCTAAAAAAGGTCCTGACATTTCTGCGACGATCAGCGATACCCGGCAGGGGGGCTGATCGTCGCTGAATGTCACACACAGCGATATCGCTGGTGAGCTCGCTGCTGCGTCACAAAACTTGTGACTCAGCAGCGATCTCGGTAGCGATATCGCTATGTGAGACGGGCCCTTAAGCGATGTTACCCGCAGTGTCGCTGTCCCAGATCGCTGCCTGAGCTGCCTGTTTGGCAGCTCAGCAGCGATCATGTAGCGATACACCAGCGATCCTGACAAGTGCATATCGTTGTCGGGATCGCTGGTGTATCGTTATGTGACACCCAGCCTTTACTCTCCTGTCAGGCAGGAGAGGAACTCATTCATTTGGGGTTTACTGTGAGGCTGCAGCATTAGCTGCGGTCCCTGCAGTAAACATTAACCCTTTCTGAAGGATTACACCGTGGGACCTGACTGTGCATGGGATAGGTAAGAATAATTTTGATTTTTTATTTTATTTTTATTACAGGAAATGGTTTTTGCAGTAAAATAAAATATGGTCAAAAACATGTGTCTTTATTTCATTAAAATGATTTTTAATTAAAGTGTGTGTGTTTTATTTTTATTTCATGCAATAGGATTAATAATTGATAGTTGTCTAATTGACAGCTCTCAATTATTAACCTGGCTTAAGGTCACCTTTCAATAGCAAGGTGGCTTTAACCCCATATTAACCCATTCGCCACCGCTACAGGGCAATGGGAATAGACGGGCAAAGTGCCAGAAAGGGCGAATCTAATTATAGATTTGTCTTTCCTGGGGTGTCTGGGGGCAGATGTTAGTAGCCGGGGGGGGGCAAAAATAATGGTCCCTCTCTGGGCTATTATTATCTGCCCCCACTCACTGGCTTTGTCTGTCTGGTTGCGAAAATAGGGCGGGAGCCCACGCATTTTTTTTCAGCAATTTTACACCTCATATATATATATACATGTCATTGAATTTGTGACACATATATATATATATATTTATATTTGTAGTTCATACACTTCTACATAGTGTAGCCTTTCCGGGGGGTTTAGCTCTAGGATCGCTGTCTGGGTAGACAGAATGGCACGGAAACAGTTCATTCAGACAGCAGTTTGGTGAAAACTGGCCGCAACCAGTTTTATTAAAGTCCACAGCACACAGATAAAAACAAATCATAAACAGAAAACCTGGGCTTGTCTAGCCTCTAATTACACTTAGATAGATGGCCCTCTCTATCCGGGACCCAGACTCTACCAGTCTGTGCCCAAAACAACACATATCACATATGTTACCAGTATGGAGTTTCACAGACACTCCTCTTTATGTCTGAAGGCAACTCCAATGTCCAGACTTGAGAGAGGTCACCTCCTATTCAGTCGCTATTCGCACGGATTCTCACTGCGACTACTCCTATGTCCGGGGTACTTCCTGCACCCAGACTGAGATAGCTCACACTCTTAGAGACTGCTTCCTTGTGCCAGGACACCTCCCTGTGTCCGGGCTAAAGACAGCTCCCACACTCTTGGAGACACCTTCTGTGTCTGGACCCCTTGTCCAGACTGAATGAGCTCTCTGACTGTGCTCCCAAGCACCTACTTCTGGCTTCCTAATCAATACCTGAGTGGCCACAGGTTTGAGCTGCAAACGTGTACTTGAATGGATGGTGTAATGACCTTTTTCCACCACTAGTTTTACAAAGGCACACATTTCCCTCATACAAGTCAGCAAAGTACCTGTGAAATGTACACCCCATTCAATACATACGCTCTCACTGTCTCACATATCCCCTCCCTCTTCTCCAGACCGGAGGGCTGGTCATCCAGACCGGAGGGCTGGTCAACAACCCAAAAGAGACAGTGAACTCCGAACACTGCCTCAGCACTATACTTCTATATAGGTCAGGGACACTTGGTTCCCGAGAACCACCATACTCGTCTCCCAACATCACCTGCAAAGGAATTTCATCTTTATCACGGTCATTACCATTATCAGTATCATCACTATTATGATTAGCATCATCATCATTATTATCACATAAGTTTAAGCTTGTGGGGTTGAACACATAATATATCCAATCACCTCAACCCACAGTTCACACAGAGACCATGTACTTGTCCCTTGCTCTGTTCAGCCCCGGAATATTAGTCAATGACATTCGCTCATTCCTTAGGGACCTACCGTCTGTCATTGTCACAGACTTCGTCCAGTCACATTTCTGGGACGTAACCTTGTCAGGTCTCCCCTTCGCTCCCAGTGGTCAATCGTAACCTTGTCAGGTCTTGCCTGGGTATCTAAGGTCCGGTTAGACTCCGTACTGTCCTGTACTCTATCGGGTCGTCTGTGTGGGCCTCTCAAACCTGAGTTACTGGAGGTCTCACTACCTCTAAACCCACGCCCACTACCCTCAGGACGTCTTGAAAGGTCCCTAACTTCAGCCTTAGCTGTTCTGTTATTTAGGGGGCCCTTTCTCTGTCGGGTCTCACTATTCTTAGACGGCTGCCATCTTCTGCTGCTCAGATGATGCTGTCTATCTACTCGCTGTCTAGCGAGATTCAATTGTTCTACCTCTCGCAGGTAGGTCACACGGTACGCCACCAGCATGCGCACATATTCCAGACTTTCTTCTGTTCCTATAGCGTAGAATGACACCATGCCGTCTTCATCTGGTATCCAGTCCCGACGATCACGTGGACTGCTTACTTTCACCACCAGACTTCTTCACCATCATCTGCATGGCTCGGCCATTTCTCCCGATCAGCTTTCTCACCAGAACATGAGGCACCCGGATGACCTCTTCCTGTAGACTGTGAGCTTTTCTCATAAGCTTTAGTTGTCTAACGGTTTGTTCTGTCTTCAACCGGAGAAACCGCTTTGTGCGAATACATCGCCAGTGCATGTCACTTAGGATTGCCACCCTCTTCACTGTAACTTCAGTCGTGGACAAGACCACCAGCTGTTTAGCTCCTGAGGTTGAGTACACCTTATAGGCTCCCACGGCCTTCTTAAACGCTTCATGCACAGACTCACGGGTGCATTCTTTTCTCAAGTCCTCGGGTACATCTACGAGGCACTTGTACCGACACGTTTCTGTCTCACCAGTGGTTTCCAGACGATCAATCAGCTCAGGGTTCAGGGACAACTGACTTTCAGCTTCTTCCCCCTTTACACTTCTTCTGAGCTGACTCACAGCTACAATTTCGTGAATTTCCGTCCGGACCACTTCCCTTTCATATTTATCTTCCGTTACCACACTCTTAGCTCTCCTCAGGTCTATCTTCTGGCCAAAGGGAGCGAGTGCAACGTGTTTGCCCTTTTCTTTCTCCAAGGAGGCCTTGTTCACCGAGTGACACTGTATCAGGCGACTTTTAAGCGCGAGAACTTCTTCCTCTAGTTCCGCCATTCGCCTCTCAGCTGCCCGTCTCTGAAGCTTCTCTTGCGTCCAGTGGGCTTGTAACCACTCCTTGAGCTCCTTGATCTCGGCTCCGACATCCACCGAATCATCCGAACTCACAGCACTCGAGGAAGTATCTACGTTACACCTCTCATTTCCAGTGGCCAACTCCTGGCCCTGGTCTGTAGCTTCTCTGAGGGACTCCTCCATCTTTTCCCGCTCAGCTTCCATCTGTCTGAGCTTTTCCTTAAGGCGCATCTCCGCCTTCTGGAGAGTATCACAGGACATCTGTAGCTCCTTCACCTGAGCTTCCAGACCTAGGGTCTTTCTGCGCAGATCACCATTTTCATCACGGGTGTCCTGCAGAGTGGTCTCAACCACCTGGCGCATTTGCTCTGCATCCATCTTATCCTCTTCTAGTTTTTCTTTGACCCTGAGGAGATCCACATACTCTTTCTTCATCTGTTGCAGTTCCCTACTGCGTTCATCACACTCCTTCTTGGAGTCACACAGCTCCTGGTTGAGCTGTTCGCGCAGTCGTTCTAGGATTTGTTTACTTCCAGAAACTCCATCCTGCAGCGCCTCCTTCTCACGCTTCAACTGCAAAACCTCTTCCTTGATTTTGCGGGGTCCTCTTTAATGGCAAAGAACATATTCTGCCACAGGATAACTTCCTCGTTGCCTCCTTTTAGACCTCGCTGGTCTGAGGACACGTCCTCCAGGTTTTCACATAATTGCAGCATGTCACTCTGATACTGCAGCCGAATAGTTTCCAGCTCTTGGCCCTGACTGGCCTTCTCCTCTTCTACCTCTAAAGGAGAATCCACACTTGAAGCATAGGCAGACAGTACTACATTCTCTTCATTTCCATTTTCAGCGAGTACTACCGGAACACCTTTTTGTGGCCCTTGCGCCGTCTACGACGAGAGGAGGACTCTCTTCCCTCGTCTAGCCTCTCCTGACTGAACTCACTTTTTACTTTCATAGTGTCCCAGTCAGCTACAGGGTCTGTGTCATCCCCATGGTGTTGTGGACTAACAGGTCACCTCCCACTTTGACGTCACCCCCTTCTACTGGAGCTACCCGTTATCAACGGTCACATTGTCATTTTTAGGAGGTCCCAGCCCACCACCAGTAACAATTTTCATTTTTCCACACTCTACACTCTTGTGAAAATCCGCCCTTTTTTAGACTCCGCCCCCTTTTTAACAACCACACCGGCAGGGTAATTTTTACACAAAAAATCAGCAGCAGTCTTAGGACTCAGTTCACAACATCTCTTACCACCTCCCCGGGCACTCTGTGACAACACTGGCACCCCCGGAGAGTCCATAGAATGGTCCACTGCCGCCATTCCATACGGTGCCCATGGTTCCCGCACCATGTCCAGTAGACATTTCTCAAATATGCGGTCCGACTTGTCAGACCCATTCGTGGCTCCATTCACAGCCATCGCGGTGCACTGTTCACACCAGAACTTCACCGCTTTCCCTTGAAAAAAATCTTCGTGGCCCCGCCGAGCCACAGCCAACTGGATTTGAGTGCGACGACAATCTTCACAACCCCGCCGAGTTGCAGCAAGATGCCTTCGTGACCCCACTGAGTCACAGCAAGATGCCTTCGTGACCCCACTGAGTCACAGCAAGATGCCTTCGTGACCCCACTGAGTCACAGCAAGATGCTTGTATCCACACTCGTCGTCCATGCTGTCAGACTTCTCTGTCTCAACAACGGCAGTCTTCACTCAAGACATACACACACTCTACAGTCTTTTCCATAGAAAAATTCAGCTTTGCTGTGCAGACACACTTTTTTTTTTTTTTTTCTTTGCAAAGTCTATTAGGGCTCCTGTCTCTTTAAGACTGCTCCAAACAGACGTTTCTGCTGACACACTTTTTTTCCTCTGTTGCTATTTCAATAGACTTCACCTTTAATGCTGTCTCTCGCCACTGTGCCGCACGCACACTCCAGCACTAACTGTACTAGGCCCTGCGCTGCCCCAGCATCCTCCACCAATTGTAGCCTTTCCGGGGGGTTTAGCTCTAGGATCGCTGTCTGGGTAGACAGAATGGCACGGAAACAGTTCATTCAGACAGCAGTTTGGTGAAAACTGGCCGCAACCAGTTTTATTAAGTCCACAGCACACAGATAAAAACAAATCATAAACAGAAAACCTGGGCTTGTCTAGCCTCTAATTACACTTAGATAGATGGCCCTCTCTATCCGGACCCAGACTCTACCAGTCTGTGCCCAAAACAACACATATCACATATGTTACCAGTATGGAGTTTCACAGACACTCCTCTTTATGTCTGAAGGCAACTCCAATGTCCAGACTTGAGAGAGGTCACCTCCTATTCAGTCGCTATTCGCACGGATTCTCACTGCGACTACTCCTATGTCCGGGGTACTTCCTGCACCCAGACTGAGATAGCTCACACTCTTAGAGACTGCTTCCTTGTGCCAGGACACCTCCCTGTGTCCGGGCTAAAGACAGCTCCCACACTCTTGGAGACACCTTCTGTGTCTGGACCCCTTGTCCAGACTGAATGAGCTCTCTGACTGTGCTCCCAAGCACCTACTTCTGGCTTCCTAATCAATACCTGAGTGGCCACAGGTTTGAGCTGCAAACGTGTACTTGAATGGATGGTGTAATGACCTTTTTCCACCACTAGTTTTACAAAGGCACACATTTCCCTCATACAAGTCAGCAAAGTACCTGTGAAATGTACACCCCATTCAATACATACGCTCTCACTGTCTCACAATAGTATAATAGCCGCTAATTCAATTGCCGGCTTTTGTGAAAATGCAGAACCCGACATGAAATGACACTTGGTGTACATAGGGTTAACCATGTCTTTTCATGTCCTTTGCTATCTAATTTGCACAAACAATTAAATCAGTCTACGTGTGCAAAATTTCACACCTGTAGGGGTTAATTAAAGGTGTAAATTTGTAGCAAAAAAGTCCGTTTTTTTTACAACGAATTTACACCTTTAATTAACCCCTACAGGTGTGAAATTTTGCACACATAGACTGATTTAATTGTTTGTGCAAATCAGATAGCAAACGACATGAAAAGACATGGTTAACCCTATGTACACCAAGTGTCATTTCATGTCGGGTGCTTCTGTCTTTTCACTGAAGCCGGCTTTACCCGGCAATTGAATCAGAGAGGATATTTTACTATGTAGAAGTTTTATAAACTATACATATATGTATATTATATATGTCACAATGACATGTATATATATATATATATGTATTCTATGTGTGTATATTTAGTGTTTACAAGGAAAGAATGGGGTTTTTTTAGTTGCGATATTTTGTTCCCATAGACTTACATGGGACTTCCGGTATCGGGATCGGGTATCGCCGATATTTTAGTGATATTGGCGATACCATTCCGATTCCCATACTTTAGGATATCGGAAAGTATCGCTCAACTCTAGTGGTCACATGTCGCTCATAACCAATTAGGAAGTACCAAAACCAAAGCGGAACCAGTGCGGCATGGAAGAAATTCAAGGGTAAACATGAAGTTACGTCTGATATACCTTGGCATTATATACTTCATTTTGTTTCTTTTTTTCCCCTTTTTAAACTTTAGGGTTGGACCGCCTACAACTTTTACTTAATTTAATTCACCGGAACGGACCTTGCATTCTGGACTCAGAACGGGACCAAGAAATTGCACAAGGACGTGTCTATATGTAAGGCTGCCCGTCAGTTCTCCTTGGATAAGAACTATAGGACTGCTTTGTATTAGGAAACATATTTTCTAGACAGAATTTTGATCCTCGGGGGAGGGACACTATTATTTCAGCATCTATTTATTGGTAGAATATTGTTATTATTTTTTTTACATGGATACTAGGGTAAAATATTTATTCAATTGGCCACTTACCTGATTTTTTTCAGACATTAGGAAATCAAGATTTGCTCCCGGCAGCCCCAACTCAAGAAATGTTTTGACTAGCCGGAGGTCTGCGCTGTTACCTGGAATCAGTAGATACAATTGTAAACTTCAATATCAGTCTCCAATTTTTCACTCCCATGCTTGTTTCTGTCTTTTCATATTCCGCATAGCAAGCTTTCCAGAATTTTTTGGGGTTTTTTTTATTA
>JARQOD010004038.1:0-58652 GCA_033576555.1 Oophaga sylvatica | reverse complement strand
AAAAATAGGGGATCCCCTCGAAAAAAATTGGCGTGGGGTCCCCCTATTTTTGTTAACCAGCCAGATGAAGCAGAACCGCTGAGGCCTGGATTTTCAGGCTGTTAAGGAGCCAAGATCCATGGACCTTGCCACCCTGATAATACCAGGCCACAGCAGTCTGCATATCTTGGCTGATTAACAAAAATAGGGGATCCCCTCGAAAAAAATTGGCGTGGGGTCCCCCCTATTTTTGTTAACCAGCCAGATGAAGCAGACCGCTGAGGCCTGGTTTTTTCAGGCTGGTAAGGATCCAATATCCATGGACCTTGCCAGCCTGATAATACCAGGCCACAGCAGTCTGCTTAGCTTGGCTGGTTAACAAAAATAGGGGATCCCTCGAAAAAAAAACGGCGTGGGGATCCCCCCTATTTTTGTTAACCAGCCAAGTAAAATGCAGACTGCTGCGGCCTGGTATTAAAAGACTGTCAAGGCCCATGGATTTTGGCCTCAACAGCCTGATAATACCAGGCTACAGCAGCCCCACATTTGGCGCATCAAAAGATGTGCCAATTGTGGCACTTTACCGGCTCTTCCCACTTGCCCTGTAGCGGTGGCAAGCGGGGTAATAAGGGTTAATGTCACCGTTGATTGCACGGTGACAATAAGCCCGGTTAATAATGGAGAGGCGTCAATAAGACACCGATCCATTATTAATCCCAAAGTTATTAAATGTATAAAAAAAAGACAAAGCAAGAAAAAAGTCTTTTAATGAAATAAAAGAGACAACACAGTTTTCATTAATTTTATTGTACTCTCATTCCTGCGACGCCATCGATCTCCTGTAAAAAAAGAAAAAAAAAAAAAAACCAACAGTATACCACCTGTCCGACGCAGTCCATAACGACAGTCCCACGACGATCCAACTCTGCTACATCGCAATGACAGGCAGAGCCTGTCATCGCGACGCAGCACAGCTGATTACCTGCTTCCCCGCGGTGACGTCATCGGACTGACTGCTTTACGGCGGGATTACCCAGCAGTCACTGCAGTTATCGCGAGAAACTGCATGTGACCGCCGGGGAAAGAAGATTGCGGCCATCAAGCAGTCCAGGACGTGACCGCCGGAGATCTTCTGCCAGGTAAGTGCCGCTGACTCCTGACAGACCCGACCGACGGACACTGACAGTGACAGTGACAATCCAGATTCCGGTATCCGATATGACGAAAATATCGGAACTCGGAATCGGAATTCCGATACAGCCATATCGGCCGATACCCGATATTTGCAGTATCGGAATGCTCAACCCTAGCCAACAGTAGAAAAAATTAGGAGTATACTGACATGTGGAAAGAGAGAAAAAAAACTTTTTGGGTTTAAACTTTAGAACTAACTTGTGTTATTATAAAGGAATGTTCTTGGTAAAATACAGGTGCTTCTCACAAAATTAGAATATCATCAAAAAGTTAATTTATTTCTGTTCTTCAATACAATAAGTGAAACTCATATATTAGATAGAATCCTTACAAACAGAGTGATCTATTTCAAGTGTTTTATTTCTGTTAATGTTGATGATTATAGTTTACAGCCAGTGTAAACCCTAAAGTCATTATCTCAGTAAATTAGAATAATTAACAAAAAACACTGCAAAGGCTTCCTAAGCATTTAAAAAGGTCCCTTAGTCTGTTTCAGTAGGTTCCACAATCATGGGGAAGACTGCGGACTTGACAGATGTTCAGAAGGCAGTCATTGACACTCCACAAGGAGGGAAGCCACAACAGGTCATTGCTAAAGAAGCTGGCTATTTACAGAGTGCTGTTTCAAAGCATAGTAATGGAAAGTTGAGTGAAAGGAAAAAGTGTGGAAAAAGATGCACAAGCAACCGGAATAACCGCAGCCTTGAAAGGATTGTTAAGGAAAGGCCATTCAAAAATTTGGGGGAGATTTACAAGAAGTGGACTGATGCTGGAGGCATTGCTTCAAGAGCCACCACACACAGATGTATCCAGGACATGGGCTACAGTGTCGCATTCCTTTTGTCAAGCCACTCATGACCAGTAGACAACACCAGAAGCATCTTACCTGGGCCAAGGAGAAAAAGACCTGGACTGTTGCTCAGTGGTCCAAGGGTGTTGTTTTCAGATTAAAGTAAATTTTTCATTTCATTTGGAAATCAAGGTCTCAGAGTCTGGAAAAGAGTGGAGAGGAACACAATCCAAGCTGCTTGAGGTCTAGCTTGAAGTTTCCACAGTCAGTGATGATTTGGGGAGCCAAGTCATCTGCTGGTGTAGGTCCACTGTGTTTTATTCAAGACCAAATTCAGAGCAGCCGTCTACCAGGAAATTTTAAAGCACTTCATTCTTCCCTCTGCCAACAAGCTTTTTGGAGATGGGAATTTCATTCTCCAGCAGGACTTGGCACTTGTCTACACTGCCAAAAGTACCAATAGCTTGTTTAAATACAACAGTTTCATTGTGCTTGATTGGCCAGCAAACTCGCCTGACCTTAACCCCATGGAGAATCTATAGGGTATTGTCATGAGGGAGATGAGAGATCCCAGACCCAACAATGTAGACGAGCTGAATGCTGCTATCAAAGCAACCTGGGCTTCCATAAGACCTTAGCAGTGCCACAGGCTGATTGCCTCAATGCCACGCCGCATTGATACAGTAATTGATGCAAAAGGAGCCTGGACCAAGTATTGAGTGCATTTACTGAACATACGTTTCAGTAGGTCAACATTTCAGATTTTAAAATCATTTTTCAAGCTGATGTTATAAAGTATTGTAATTTACTGAGATAATGACTTTTAGGTTTTCATTGGCTGTAAGCCATAATCATCAGCATGGGGTATCCAGAAAGCAAAGCATCACAGAAGATAAGCATCATGTGAATGGCAGTTATCCATGGCAAGTAGAGTTGAGCGATACTTTCCGATATGCTAAAGTATCGGAATCGGAATGGTATCGCCGATATCACTAAAATATCGGCGATACCCGATACCGATACCGGAAGTCCCATGTAAGTCTATGGGAACAAAATATCGCAACTAAAAAAACCCCATTCTTTCCTTGTAAACACTAAATATACACACATAGAATACATATATATATATATACATGTCATTGTGACATATATATATACATATATGTATAGTTTATACACTTCTACATAGTAAAATATCCTTTGATTCAATTGCCGGGTAAAGCCGGCTTCAGTGAAAAGACAGAAGCACCCGACATGAAATGACACTTGGTGTACATAGGGTTAAACATTTCTTTTCATGTCCTTTGCTATCTAATTTGCACAAACAATTAAATCAGACTATGTGTGCAAAATTTCACACCTGTAGGGGTTAATTAAAGGTGTAAATTCGTTGTAAAAAACGGACTTTTTTGCTACGAATTTACACCTTTAATTAACCCCTAGAGGTGTGAAATTTTGCACACATAGTCTGATTTAATTGTTTGTGCAAATTAGATAGCAAAGGACATGAAAAGACATGGTTAACCCTATGTACACCAAGTGTCATTTCATGTCGGCTTCTGCATTTTCACAAAAGCCGGCAATTGAATTAGCGGCTATTATACTATGTAGAAGTGTATGAACTACAAATATAAATATTATATATATGTGTCACAAATTCAATGACATGTATATATATATATTGAGGTGTAAAATTGCTGAAAAAAAATGCGTGGGCTCCCGCCCTATTTTCGCAACCAGACAGACAAAGCCAGTGAGTGGGGGCAGATAATAATAGCCCAGAGAGGGACCATTATTTTTGCCCCCCCCGGCTACTAACATCTGCCCCAGACACCCCAGGAAAGACAAATCTATAATTAGATTCGCCCTTTCTGGCACTTTGCCCGTCTATTCCCATTGCCCTGTAGCGGTGGCGAATGGGTTAATATGGGGTTAAAGCCACCTTGCTATTGAAAGGTGACCTTAAGCCAGGTTAATAATTGAGAGCTGTCAATTAGACAACTATCAATTATTAATCCTATTGCATGAAATAAAAATAAAACACACACACTTTAATTAAAAATCATTTTAATGAAATAAAGACACATGTTTTTGACCATCTTTTATTTTACTGCAAAAACCATTTCCTGTAATAAAAATAAAATAAAAAAGCAAAATTATTCTTACCTATCCCATGCACAGTCAGGTCCACGGTGTAATCCTTCAGAAAGGGTTAATGTTTACTGCAGGGACCGCAGCTAATGCTGCAGCCTCACAGTAAACCCCAAATGAATGAGTTCCTCTCCTGCCTGACAGGAGAGTAAAGGCTGGGTGTCACATAACGATACACCAGCGATCCCGACAACGATATGCACTTGTCAGGATCGCTGGTGTATCGCTACATGATCGCTGCTGAGCTGCCAAACAGGCAGCTCAGGCAGCGATCTGGGACAGCGACACTGCGGGTAACATCGCTTAAGGGCCCGTCTCACATAGCGATATCGCTACCGAGATCGCTGCTGAGTCACTAGTTTTGTGACGCAGCAGCGAGCTCACCAGCGATATCGCTGTGTGTGACATTCAGCGACGATCAGCCCCCCTGCCGGGTATCGCTGATCGTCGCAGAAATGTCAGGACCTTTTTTTGATCGCTGGTTTCCCTCTGACAGGCACGCATCGCTGCGTGTGACAGGCGGGAAACCAGCGATCAAAGGTCCTGACATTTCAGCGACGATCAGCGATACCCGGCAGGGGGGCTGATCGTCGCTGAATGTCACACACAGCGATATCGCTGGTGAGCTCGCTGCTGCGTCACAAAACTAGTGACTCAGCAGCGATCTCGGTAGCGATATCGCTATGTGAGACGGGCCCTTAAGTGGAAAGCTTAATTGATTGCTTTCCACTTTCACTTCAGGTCAGCCAGGGACACAATCAGTGACGTCAGAGGGAACTGATTAACAAAAATAGGGGTTCCCTTCGAAAAAAAAATGGCGTGGGGTCCCCCCTATTTTTGTTAACCAGCCAGATGAAGCAGACCGCTGAGGCCTGGATTTTCAGGCTGTTAAGGATCCAATATCCATGGACCTTGCAAGACTGATAATACCAGGCCACAGCAGTCTGCTTAGCTTGGCTGGTTAACAAAAATAGGGGATCCCCTCGAAAAAAAAACGGCGTGGGGATCCCCCCTATTTTTGTTAACCAGCCAAGTAAAATGCAGACTGCTGCGGCCTGGTATTAAAAGACTGTCAAGGCCCATGGATTTTGGCCCTCAACAGCCTGATAATACCAGGCTACAGCAGCCCCACATTTGGCGCATCAAAAGATGTGCCAATTGTGGCACTTTACCAGGCTCTTCCCACTTGCCCTGTAGTGGTGGCAAGCGGGGTAATAAGGGGTTATTGTCACCGTTGATTGCACGGTGACAATAAGCCCGGTTAATAATGGAGAGGTGTCAATAAGACACCGATCCATTATTAATCCCAAAGTTATTAAATGTGTAAAAAAAAGACAAAGCAAGAAAAAAGTATTTTAATGAAATAAAAGAGACAACACAGTTTTCATTTCTTTTATTATACACTCATTCCTGCGACGCCATCGATCTCCTGTAAAAAAAGAAAAAAAAAAAACCAACAGTATACCACCTGTCCGACGCAGTCCATAGTAACGATTGTCCCACGACGATCCAGCTCTGCTACATCGCAATGACAGGCAGAGCCTGTCATTGCAACGCAGCACAGCTGATTACCTGCTTCCCCGGCGGTGACGTCATCGGACTGACTGCTTTACGGCCGGGATTACCCAGCAGTCACTGCAGTTATCGCGAGAAACTGCATGTGACCGCTGGGGAGAAGAGGATGGCGGCCATGAAGCAGTCCAGGACGTGACCGCCGGAGATCTTTTGCCAGGTAAGTGCCGCTGACTCCTGACAGACCCGACAGACGGACACTGACAGTGACAGTGACAATCCCGATTCCGGTATCCGATAAGACGAAAATATCGGAACTCGGAATCGGAATTCCGATACAGCCAATATCGGCCGATACCCGATATTTGCAGTATCGGAATGCTCAACACTAATGGCAAGGAATTAACATTCATCTTCTTTCTTCACACAGGTATGCACTCTATTCATTGGAAGCAAACAGCTGAATGGTACAATACCCACCTGTGCTGGCTGTCTTGTATGCTGCAATATATCCTAATGATCAACACAACACCTTTTGAGAAATAGCAAAATAGGCACAGGAGTGTATATATAGAAATAATTTTATTGAAACACATACAAAACACTTAATAAAAGGGATGCCTCATATCCAGGAATGACACAGCAGGTTCACCCCACCCATATCCATCAAAAAACATCTGTGTGTAAACCTTGCCTTAATTAACCTAGAATGGTAAAGTCAATATGTAAATGAATTTTATAGTTTCCAATCATATGTTGAATTGTAGCTAAATTTTACCATCAAAAATGGCTACAGCAAGGATATTATATGACGGCAAAACAATGTGTTCAGAAGTTACCGACAGGGTTTTATTAATAAAGTGCTCTTAGTGCCTAACAAGTTAAACCAAACGGAGACAAACTATAGGCTATTGAAAATATAATCCTATATCAGTAAGGAAAATGCCTACTATCCCTAAGGTTATAAGCTCAAATCACCATTATTTTCACTTTCCTGAACGGTACAATACCCAATATTAAAGTGCCAAAGAGGCTACTACAGAAAGGAAAATATAATTTAGAACACAGAAGCAGTCATAATATTTACCTAAGTGGCTGAGTGAAGGAACGCTGTGTCACTAACCCCAACGCACGTTTCGAAAGCTCTTCTTCCGGGGGCGTGTATAACAAGGAGGGGATCATGTGCCCTTTTCAATGGCTGTTATCCAAACAAAACCGTTCACACATACAAGCACTTCTGATTGCCAAAAAACCTGAGATCACACGATCTCTACCACCCAAATCAGATCTCTGGTGCAACAAAACAAAGCCGCAGCCACTGAAAAAACAGGAAAAAACAAATGAACAAATAACAGTGGCTACAGATAAATTGAGAGGAGCACAGGCCCCAGGAGGGGACCCGGCTGACCTCCACAAAAGTGCAGAAAACTAAGAAAAAAGTAAGCACAAAAAGAAAAGCAGAAAATATCTTATCTGAAAGCAGCAGGTGCAGGCAAGACTCCAGCAACTTCCAAAAGAACCAGGAACCACAATTGAGACAAGAACAATTGATCACCGGCGACCATCATGGGAGGGAACCTCCCTTATATTAGACCAGTCAGTGATCCCAGATTGCCATTCCTTGCTGAAAGGTTCAGTACTGTCTGTAACCACCAGAGGGAGCCTCTGCTCAGAAACCATCTCTAGCACATTCACAACAGGCTGCCCATTTATTATATGATCCAATTCAAAGTACTTGTTCTCACCCACAAAGCTCTCCACAGTGCAGCACCCCCCCTACATCTCCTCCTCATTTCCATCTATCTGCCTAACCGACTGCTGCACTCTGCAAACGACTTTCGACTAACCTCTGCACTAATACGTACCTCCCACTCCCGAATCCAAGACCTCTCCCGCGCTGCGCCAATCCTCTGGAATGCTCTACCCCAAGAAATTAGGACTATCCACAATTTGCATGGTTTCAGGCGCTCCCTCAAAACACATTTGTTCAGAGCGGCCTATCAAGTTCACTAATCAAAGTCATTCTAGGTGTAAGAGTGCGTGTGTAGCCCATTCACTATCTCCATCTCTCACTCTCTTAAGGTGGCTGGACCATCATTCTAAATACATCATTATATATGTTAGGGGTCGAGTTCCCGCTTCTGCACAAGGGGAATCTCGAGCCGTCCCTGCTGCGGTCTCCCATCCGTCTCCGGCCGCAGTGGACTCTGCTCAGCTTAGACGTCGGTCCCAGCATCTTGCCAGTCTAACATTGTGCAGAGGATTACTGCTGCTTCTCCAGGCTCTGCTATTGTAGCCAGTACTGGTTAGCGGCGAGCAGACGTCTTTAGGACAAAGTCCTTGCTTTCCCCTTCTGAGCATGCCCAGAGTAAGATCTCTCATTGGAGATCAGGGATCACATGCTCAGGTACTGCAGCAGCTCCTATTTGTCCACCAGGAAGGTCCTGAAACCACTTGTGTTCTGGAGCAGCTTCCTATTGGTCCTTATCTGGCAGGTCCTGTAGTTGCTACTATAAAAGGGTGGCATGGTCGTGCCGCCATGCGCTAGTATCAATCACATTATGTGCTTTGCGCCAGGGTGATCTTGCACGCATGTGTTAGGGCTCGGCTGAAATAAACCCCTAGAATACCGGCACCTCCGGTGAGGAGATTGTATGCACATGTTTAGGGCTTGGCTGACATAAGCCCCTAGAATACCGGCTTCTCCGGTGAGGAGATTGTCTGATTGTGTTGCTGATTGCATTACTACGGACTGCTGTCCGCACAGCAGTTGTCTGTGCATACCTGGGGAGTTAACAGGACACAGTCCATATCTCTGCGTTTCTACCTTAGCGACTCTGTGGCGTAACAGAGTTTGCTTATACCGCCATATAGGGCCACAGTGTCCATAGTTGCGACTCTGTGAAGTAACAGAGTTCGCCATTCCGCCATCCTACTAGCAGCAGGCTCTGCCTGCACGGTGGACCCCGGGCTGCGAACGCACTTATTATTTATATTCAGTTTGTGCGTTCCGCCAGCCCTAACAGTATATACACACCTGTACTTTGTATCTCCCTGATTCTCATTGTAGATTGTAAGCTCTCACGAGCAGAGTCATCTTATCTTTAATTATTGTATAGTTACTTATGACTTGTGTTTTGAAACTGTTATACTGTAAAGCGCTGCAGAATATGTTGGCGCTATATAAATAAAGATTATTATTAACATTAACAGAAATAAACACTTGAAATAGAACACTCTTTTTGTAATGACTCTGTGCAATATATGAGTTTCACTTTTTGTACTGAAGAATTGAAACAAATTAACTTTTGATGATATTCTAATTTTGTGAGAAGCACTTGTATGTCTCATAATATGTAATTTTAGGTAGGATATGTCATTGATTTTTTTTCTACATATGTCAGTATACTAATTAATTCTATTGTTTGGGGCGGAGCTTGATCGCAGCCTAACTCAGACACATGTAAGGAGAGCTCCCTCTTTAGCATCCTTTTTCCACCCTTTTGCTTCCACTAAAAGCGACTAAAATGGTGAAGGGCAACAAAGATAGATTTGGGGAATCTGCCAGCACCCCCCGATCCTCGAGATACCAGGGAGATTTACAGAAATTCCTGAAAAAGAAGACGGGTGTATCTCCTGCATCAGGGCCTAAGATGGCCGACGCTGGTGACTCTGCTTTGCAAGACAAAAAGGACTCAGACTATTCAGACATAGAAAGCATGTCGGATACAGCTACAAATACTGACACCAGGAACAATTGCATCTCTAAAGCATATTTACGTCGCACACTTGCTTCAACCCTGGCTATGGCTATGAAACCAGTTCTGGCTGATCTGTCTGCCATTAAGGAAGAGCTGCAGCTCTCGGTACATAAAATGGAGAACATGGAGAAGGAGCACACTGAGACTCGTTCCTATGCCAAGTCCATTGCCAGAACCACTGATTTACACCATGAGCAGATTAACAGAGCGATGATTTGGATTGAGGATCAAGAGAACAGAAATCGCAGGAAAAACATTCGTATAAAAGGCCTACCTGAAACATGGGCGCCGGATGCGTTCCGGTCAATCCTGGACACTGTGTTCTCTGATCTACTGGGACCGGATCGCGCTTCTTCTGTCGTGGTTGAAAGAGTTCATCGCGCTATACGACCGCCGCCGAGAACAGGAGAACCTCCGAGACATCTAGTCTGCGGCCTCCTCTCTTATTTGGACACGGCGGCCATCTTACGCGCAGCACGGGAGCGAGACAACATAGTCTTTGAATCCACAGAGCTCAGGTTCTTCCAAGACATCGCACCATCTACATTAGCGAAAAGAAGGATCCTCCGCCCATTGCTGGATCTCCTCAGGAGTAAGAACATCCAGTACGCATGGATGTATCCTTTCGGACTTTCCTTCCGTATAAGCGACCGGCGCTACTTCATCACTCATCCCCGGGACCTGACAAATATCTGGGAAGTGTTGGAATGCCCTCCTCTTCAGATCCCTTCATGGCTGCCCATGCCGGACCAGGAACCGCTGCCGCAGTTTACAGTGAAAGACCCCGGCTCTGCAGTTAAGCATAAAAAGAAGGCCCAAACGGCTAAACAAGGAACGCCGTTAGAACCCGCTACCCAGATGATCAGCTGTGACTGAGGACTGCGACTACTTAGATCTTGGAGATTCACTACTGTTGTTGTCAGTGTACGGTAATATTCTGTAAACTGCCGCTGATATCCTTATTGCTCTGTGTGCCATGTTCTCTCTATAGTCTGAGTTACATATTTCTAAAATGCTGCAGAAGTTTGCCCTTTATGATTATTACTTGAGGGCCTATGTTTACCCCTCAGTCCTATATTGCAGCACAGTCCCCTCCCCCATGATAGTTTGCTGGCCACTTTCCTATTGTCAGATAGTGGGAAATTTTGCATGCCAGGAGGAGTTACCAGAGGGCCCTTTGACTCGTGCAAATGACCCAGATTTATTGTTGCAGTACACACACACAGATTTGGCCATGAAGCTTATAATATTAGGCTTTCCCACTGAAACTACCCCTCTCCCTTATATTTCTACTCTAGACATTAGTGACCCTGTTACCCCACTGTTTTCATGGGTTGTCTACACTCCCTATGATAGGCTATTCGTAAGAATCTAGTTATTTGCAGTCTAGGTGTTTGAATAACTCACTCCTATGTGATAAATAGCCAAAGGACAAGACTGCAGGATTCAGAGGCAAAGTCGGTTATTCTTAAATTGCCCACTAGAGGCCCTCATAATGTAACCATTACAGGTTTTGTTTCTGCTATCCCTACCATTTACAGTTCCATAGTTTGTACCCTTCATCACTGTGTTTTGTACAAGGGTGTGTTTAAGAAGGATGCTCTTTATGTATTTTCTGTTGTTTACCAGAAAAGGAGACATAGAACAACGTCTCTATTCAGACTATTACTGTCTGCTCACGTGGTTGGTAGTATTTACCTACCTGACATCATGATTACTTATTGACTTTCTCTAGGTGACTTTCACCTTTCTATCAAAGACACTCGCTTTGTGACTGATACGGTTCAGTTTCAACTGCTAACCTTGCACTTCATCTGCTAACCCTCTTCTTATTTCCCTTTCTTTTTTAACCTTTTCTCTCCCCCTCTTCCTCACCCACTTGCACTGCCTGATTCTCTGACTGCATTGTAGCTGCTGAGACCCCACTAACTCTCTTTCCCTTGTTTTTCTACATCTCATCTCACCTCCCCTTTCCCTCTTGTCTTTTGGCTTAACCCTTTACCCTAGGACCGCGGGTCCTACACTGATCCACTATTTTCTCTACCCTCTCTGATATCTGGTGTTCCTTCAAGTAAGGACAAGATGGATATTCGAATAACGTCTATCAATGCAAAAGGTATGAGAGCACAAAGCAAAAGACATTGTATGTTATACCTCATGAAGCGAGAGAAGACGAAAATTCTCTTTGTTCAGGAGACGCACTATAAACAGCATAGAATCCCATTCCATTCTATATCACAGTTCCAACACTGGTTTCACTGCTGTGGAGAAAGGGGCGCATCGAAAGGGGTTAGTATCGCTTTGCATAAATCACTGCCATTCAAATTATCTCATGTTCATCAGGATAGCGAGGGTAGACTATTGATAGTTAGGGGTGAAATTTCGGGAAAGCTTTTTACCCTTGTGAATGTCTATGCCCCAACACGGGTCAGATTGCGTGGCTCATTAAGACTCTGGAGACGATAAAAGCAGTTGCAAGCGGCCAAATAATTATGGGGGGGACTTGAATTTGGCGATTGACCCACTAATTGACACCTCTCACGGCAGATCTGTCCACAAGCAAAAGGCCTTGGTTCGCTTGAAAAGCAGTCTTGGCGACTTACACCTATGTGATATTTGGCGAACCCTTAATCCTCAGTAAAGGATTTCACTTTCTACTCTCAGACTCATGCAACCTTTCACCGTCTAGACTACTTATTTATGTCCTCCTCGTTGCTTCCTGCCATTACCCACTCTTCTATTGGACAAATGCTTCTTTCAGACCATTCTCCAGTTACAGCTGACCTGACGCTTGCTCATATTCCCAACCCTACATGGCGCTGGCGATTTAATGATACCGTCCTTAATCCAGGACCGGACTTAGATACCCTCAAGATGGAACTTACTACGTATTTTCAGATTAACGACAGGCCGCCCACACCTCAATCAATCGTCTGGGAGGCTCATAAGGCTTACATACGCGGGATATGTGTTAAGATTTGAACTCAAAGGCGGAGGAGGGCACAGATGGAGATAGACAACATTTTAACTAAAATTACTAATCTAGAGAAAGCACAGAAACTCACCATGCTATTGACTAGACAACAAACCTTGATGACCCTTAGGAGTTCTCTCAAACATCTCCTTCAGTTGAGATATTCCCGTGCTCATATATACAAACAGTTTAACGTTTATGCACATAGGGATAAAAACAGCAAGCTAATGTCCTACCTGATTAAGAAAAAACAGTCCCGTAGTCATATTGATAAGATAAGAAATCCTAGTGGTAAAGTGACGGACAACACTAGAGACATCGCTAAAACCTTTCAAGACTATTACACATCCCTATACAATCTTCATCAATCCAGTTCTGAACATACACACAACCAAGTGGAACATGAAAACGATATTAAGTCTTTTTTGAATTCAATAAATCTACCTAAAGTTTCGCCATCAGAAGCACGAGCACTACTACAGCCCATTACATTGGAAGAACTGCAAGCCGTAATACTTAGCCTGCCCTCACACAAGAGCCCTGGCCCAGATGGCTTTACGGGGTTATATTTCAAAAACTTTTTGAGATCATAGGTTCCCCTTTACTCAAGATGCTGAATTCCCTGATGGCAGGTGGTGCACTCCCCAAACAAACCCAAGAAGCTCACATAGCTCTGATTCCCAAACCGGGGAAGGACCACACACTTTGTACGAATTACAGGCCAATTTCCCTCCTTAACATAGATTTAAAAATATGGGCTAAGGTCCTAGCTAATCGCATTAGGGAACTGATCCCTACACTTATTGGCCCGGAACAAGTGGGTTTTGTGAAGGGGAGGGAGGGCAAAGATAATAGTGTCCGATTGTGTCATGCGCTTGCTGCTTGCAATAGAGATGGAAAACAATTAGCACTCTTGAGTGTAGATGCCGAGAAGGCATTCGACAGGGTGGACTGGACGTACATGAGATTGACTCTTTTACATTTTGGATTCCCTCCCCGGTTTGTCCAGTCCATCCTGTCCATGTATAAAGCCCCGGCGGGCAGGTTGGTAGTTAATGGCACATTGTCGGATAGCTTTGTTATCTCTAACGGGACGCGACAGGGTTGCCCTCTCTCCCCTTCTCTATTTATCTTAATGTTGGAACCCCTATTACAACATATTCGAGAACTACCGCAGTATAGCGGAGTAGCCTTTGGCAAGACTGATTTACGATTTTTGGGATACGCAGATGACCTACTCTTTCTGACTTCAGCTCCCCTGAAAGATTTGCCTGCTCTATACTCCACTTTGCTCTCCTTCGGCAAACTCTCTAACTATAAAATTAACGCAAACAAATCGGAAGTCCTTCATGTTTCTGTCCCGGTTACGGTCCGAATGCATCTGCAGTCGCTTCTACCATTTCAATGGACAAGTAGGTACATAATATATCTGGGAATTAAATTCTGTCCATGCTTACGGGATCTATACACTTTGAACCACATACAACTGCTTGACCAGCTTCCAGCTTTATTAGAAACATACCGACACCCGCTTTTGTCATGGTTTGGGAGGAAATGTGTCTTGTCTTCTTACATATTCCCCAAAGTGCTATATGTGCTATCCATGATCCCCACTAAGGTGCCCAAGTCCTTCTTCAGTAAACTGCGCTCATTATTCTTGAAATTTCTTTGGCTCTCTAAGAGAAAGAGGCTCCCTTATGCCCTTATGGCAAGAAAGAGTACTGACGGAGGAATTGGGTTACCTGACCCTGAAAAATATTATCAGGCCCTTCAGGTCCAAAGATGGCTGGAATATCTGTATCCATCTAAAGATTGGCGATTAGATTTATGGAGCACGGAATTATGGGACTCCCCTCCGCTGGAGGCGCTCTGGTATCCTGATAAAGCATTCACTAGGCCAGCTGCGAATTCACTTATCCTACGGGGCACGACTAGTGTCTGGCGAGATATCAAAGCCTCCCTGGGCATTACTATACCTAAGGGTCTTCTGTGCAGTATGATACCTGGGTTGGTGGATAAACCTTCAATATATCAAGCTACCCTTTGGAACAAATTGAGCCATCTCAGAGTGTGGGAAGTTCTAGGAAAAGGGAGGTGTCTGTCTCGAGATGAACTTTCGCAGGTCCCGGGCCTTGAGAAAGTAGACTTTCTCACGTACGAACACTTCCGACATCTGTGCCACCTAGCAATCCCTTTACTGCAGATGCGGACACCCTTGGGGGAATTAGATCGATTATTCCAGACGACGGGTGTGGGGGCCAGACCTCTTCGGCGCATTTTGCCCATACTCTCTCCACCTTTCACAGACACCTATCCTTCCTTTCTTCATTCTTGGGAAAGGGATCTAAAGCTCACATTTACTGTGCAAAATAGACAAAACCTTCTCCGCCATTCACATGGATACTCGGTTTGCACTAGGTTAAAAGAGTTGCATTATAAAATCTTAACTAGATGGTATCACACCCCGACACTGCTACATCAATTGGGCCTTCTCGGATCTGACCTGTGTTGGAGATGCAATACACTTCGTGGGGATATTAAGCACATATGGTGGGACTGTCCATTAATTCGGGATTATTGGAAACAAGTACTGACCCAGATACGTAGGGTGTCTCTTGTGTCTGCGGAGACCACTTCATCCTTCATACATGTAGTACTCCATCTCCCAGCAGTCGACTATAAACCGCACAGGAAAAGTTTAGCAACACAGTTATTCATGGCAGCGAGTGCTCTCATACCGACGCATTGGCGTCAAACCACTTCCCCGACGTTGGCACAATGGATTGCTAAAGTACAATCTATTAGACGCTTTGAGGAAATGTTCTATAATATGAATGGACGACATGATCTGTTCATGAAAACCTGGCAACCTTGGTTGGCTGTCCATGACAATGTCTGTTAAAGCCTGGATTCAGGAACATTACCCGTAGTCCTGTGGTCCTCTCCCCCCTCCCCCCTTCTCTGCCAGACCTTTCCTTTCCTTTTCCCCCTCCACTCCAACTGCTCCTCTTCTTTTTCTTTCACATCTTTCCTACACTAGGTACCAGCTCTCTTTCTGATGCTGACTAAATTCTTCTATTATTCACCAACTACTTCTACTTCTCCCCTTTTTTTGACCATACATCATTCTCATCTCTCGAACTCACCATATTCGGTCCAAGGCTTACGCTTATCTCACTTGTCAAAGTGCTTTATAGACTGGAATAAGTAAATTCTCTATACGGGTTGGAAGACCCGGGTATATTAAATATACACCGTTACTGATTTGTTTAGTTTTACATACGTTCATCAAAATGTGAAGATGAACCAGAAAATTAATTGGCTTTACAACCGTTGGATGATGTTTTCTGGACTCATAAAGTCATATTGTCATTACATATGTAAGTTCACACTGATAACGTTGTCTAATTGTATGACCTAAAAGATTATTGTATTATCTTAATTCTGTATTGCATTTCAAACAAGAAAACTCTAATAAATATGATTACAATTAATTCTATTGTTTGCTGCGTTGTATTGGTTTGTAAATCAATTGTGGTTGGATACTCATTTGATGGATCAGTATAATAATAGTGCTGTGATAAAGAGCTTGGTAGCGCTTGAAATGCGTAGGCCTACTGCTATGGTTTTTCTTGTTTTTAGAGCATTCAAATAAATGATGTTTTTAGTATTTTTTTCACTTATTTTTCTTAAAAAAAAATAAAAATTTAGCGGTTGCTGGACTTGTCTTTTTCTCTTCATATCTACTTACTTGAAAATGGAGAAGCAGAGAAGTAAAAATCTAAGGGACTACCTGATAAGAAGCCACTATGTGGTGAAACAAAAACGACTCTTTAATTTGGGTGCCTTCCCTGTGGTTCATGTGTGGCATGCCCAGACATCATAAGATGTAGGACTTTTGTATCATCTAATGGGAGCAGAGCGTATGGGATCCGTGATTTCCTCTCCTTTAATATAACACATTATATACGATGACATATATCCCTGCTTTGCAATTACATTGGTCTCATGTCTAGGGAATTGAAAACAAGAACTCAAGAACATATACAAAATATTTTGGCTACAGGAGAGGTATCTGACGTGTCAATGCTTAGAACTTTACCGAAACATTTTAAGGCACGCAACGGGTCTGATCCCAGTGGCCTGAGAGTGAAGGAGATTGATAGAGTTCATGGTGGTGTCAAGGGTGGCAACCTGAAACAGATTTGGTTCAAAGCGAATGTAGGTGGATTGTTACCTTTAACACTATGTCTCCAAAAGGACGTAATGAAAAACTTAGTTTCACTCTCTTCTTGTGAACTGGCCTCACTGCCACCCGTTTTGTCCTACCTGATGCTCTCCATCACCTGTTCCTGTTATCCTTGATGTTCTCCTTATTTGGGGACCTTGTTTTTTTATTTTTAACTTTTATATTGTCTTTGTCTTTTTTTACTTGTTCCATTGTTCTCATTATATGTGCACCCATATTATGACTTCTTCCTGGATCCATCATAGTTACCTGGGCTGTCATCCACGTTTCCCATCTGTTCAAGTGAAGAGAGGAATACTTTACTATCAGCCATACGAGAATCACCATAAATATAAGGACTGGTGGTACTTTTTGCTGCAGCCTAATTCCTGGATACATATTCCAGGGTTTCTTTATTTACATGTTTGTAATATATATGCTGTAGCAATGGGGGGAATTTTTTTATTGTATATTGTTGTTTTGTTGTTTATGGCTTTCCATGATCTATAACATTGTTCTATCTCCTATGGCACTCATGTCACTATGTTTCATGGGCCATATCACTGGCCCTCTGATTATGTATTTTCACATAACATGATTTCCTAGTGCATTTACAAGTAGGCACTAGTATACCCAATTTTGTACGTACATGATTTTTTAACTTATTTTCACTCCATAGCACATTTTTGCTTCCTTATATGTCCCCATTGCTATAAAGAGACTACACCTGATGTTTTTCTGAGGCATTTTTCCATTATACATTCTTCACCCCCTAGCATATTGATTAAATGTTATTGTCCATCTCCTTTCTCCTTTAATATTGTTTTATTCTTTACATGACTGCAGCAGGAGGTTCCTTGCCAGGGCCCCATCATCACTGCATTGAGGACTGACCGTAGCTGATATTCAGCATGATGGTGGTCTCTATTCTTCAAGAAAATGGTCGCCGATAGTGCGCATGCGCACTTTTAATTTTTATCGGCATTTTGCAGAGGTGTGGAGAGAGGTGAATATTCATTCCCTTAATGAGCGTGGACACGTGATCCCACGGCCGCAGGAGCTGATGGCACCAGAACAAGATGCTGCGAGGGCACGCAGGGAAGATAAGTAGGATTTTTTTAATGCTTTTCACATGGGGGCCACGCATATAAGGAAAGGGATGAGGAACCATGCATACCAGGATGGGGATAAGGAGCCAAGCATGCAAGCATGGGGATAAGGAGCCATGCAGACATGGATGGGAATAAGGAGCCATGCAGACAAGAATGGGAATAAGGAGACATGGAGATAAGAATAGGGATGAGGAGCCAAGCAGACAAGGATGGGAATAAGGAGCCATGCAGACAAGGATGGGAATAAGGAATCATGCAGACAAGGATGGGAACAAGGACCCATGCAGACAAGGATGGGAATAAGGAGCCATGCACACAAGGATGGGAATAAGGAGCCATGCAGTAAATGATGGGAATAAGGTGACATGCAGACAAGGATGGGAATAAGGAGCCATGCACACAAGGATGGGGATGAGGAACCATGTATGCCAGGATAGGGATAAGTGAAGAAAAAAATGTGCGGTCAAGCTTAGTGCTGGCCATGCAAAAAAGGGCAAAACATCAATAAAAATAAACAAACCTTGATTAAAATGCTGAACACACAACGCATTTTGGCGGCAGAATACCGTATTCATGAGGTGTGCTATAATTCTATGAGCGCCCCCCTGCTCTTTTGTTTATTTAGGATAGGGATGAGGGGACAACTTATTGTCACGCTGTCACTGCGTACAGGAGGTCAGGTTCCTATGCTGACTCTAAGTTGGGGCCCTGACTAATCCCTCTACCTGGAGGTACTGTTAATGGTACAGAGGTCCAGGCCGCCAGCGTAACCCTACCTCCTGAGAATCCCTGAACCTCAGTAATCTAGTCCTGAGAAGGACCCCGATCACAACAGTAGGGGACAGGGTAGTAAATGCTTATACACAGTACTAGACGAACGAGACAGTACAAGGGGAAAACCGAAAACCACCTTGCATACAAAAACTCACACCACTATAACAGAGGGAACACAAACGGGTAAGGAGATAAATGATAAAGCGAGGAAGGGAAAAAACCACACCGAGTACACTTCGCTCCAAACTCTTCAATACCACGATCCGCTCTGATGGTCTGTATGAAATGCTTTCACTGACAACTAACCTATCAGACCGGCAGGTATTTGAAGGAGTCCCAATACTGCAGAATTAACTGCAGCTGGGTGAGGCTGGGCCTCGTCTAGCACAGAGAGAGAGAATTAACTCCCTCACTGCCGCAAAACACCAAGCACCAAAAACTCAGCTGCGAAAAGTCAGGCTGTGCAATCGCTACGATCTTCGTGGCGACACACCCTTGACAGTACCCCCCCTTCTACGAGGGGCCTCCGGACCCTCAGGGCCAGGTTTATCCGGGTGAATCGTGTGGAAGGCCCGAATTAATCGGTCTGCGTTAATATCCGACGCAGGAACCCACATCATCTCCTCAGGACCATACCCCTTCCAATGAACCAGGTACTGAAGGGACTGGCGATTAAAACGTGAATCGACGACTTTCGATACCTGAAACTCCAAGTTACCATTGACCACCACTGGAGGAGGAGGTAAAGGTGACGGTATCACCGGCGCCACATACCTCTTAAGCAAAGATCTGTGGAACACGTTGTGAATAGTGTTGAGCGATACGATACTGCAAATATCGGGTATCGGCCGATATTAGCACTATCGGCCTTTCGATAATTTGTTTCGATATTTTCGTCTTATCGAATACCGGAATCGGATTTGTCACTGTCACTGTGAGTGTCCGTCGGTCGGGTCTGTCAGGAGTCAGCGGCACTTACCTGGCAGAAGATCTCCGGCGGTCACGTCCTGGACTGCTTGATGGCCGCCATTATCTTCTCCCTGGCGGTCACATGCAGTTTTTCGCGATAACTGCAGTGACTGCAGGGTAATCCCGGCCGTAAACCAGTCCGATGACGTCACCGCCGGGGAAGCAGGTAATCAGCTGTGCTGCGCCGGGATGACAGGCTCTGCCTGTCATTCTGATGTAGCAGAGCTGGATCGTCGTGGGACACTCGTTACTATGGACTGCGTCGGTCAGGTGGTATACTTTTTTTTTTTTTTTCATTTTTTTACAGGAGATCGATGGCGTCGCAGGATGAGACTGTAATAAAAGTAATGAAAACTGTGTTTTGTTTTTTTTATTAAATTAAAAAACTTTTTTATGAACATTCACCCGTCCGGGTACATCAACAATTTAACTATTTACATACAGGGACCCTGTCCGGGTTATTTATAATTCTTTGGCAGGGGTGTTCCAGGTACCACCTGGTACTCTTCTGATGCTTGCCAAACATCCGAGGCACCAAGGACCACCAGGACCTGATGACGTCGTGTGGCCTGTACAGTCAAGTCGTGACCCGCTATCTGGGTCTGTGTGGCCACCTCTTTCATCTCCCTCCGGGTCTGGAACCCTATGTCCCGGACTGAACGAACCCCAGGGGGCCTAACAGGTGCCGGGTACGGGCCAGCTATACTTATCATGTCCATAGCTGGGGCTGCTGAGGAGACCACTGAGGGAGGCTGTGGAGATTTACGGCGTGGGGTGGGCACTTTTGCAGAGGCCTGGATGTGGGAGGCTGAAGGCTCCGAGGGTCTCACAGGTTCCTGACACTCTGGGGAGTAGGGGTCGCACCTGGTAACATTTAGGGCGTACCATCCATTGTAACCCCAGTGTCGGGTGTAAGTCACCAAGTCTCCTGGCAACAGGTCCCTCCCCGGGTGTCCTTCTGGGAGGTGAGCCTCCACGTCCCGCCGGTTCACAAAAACTTCTAAATAAAGTCCAGGCTCCTGGATGAAGCCCCAACCACCTTTCAATTTAAAGCTCCGTACTGCACCCTTACGCCGCGGCTCCCACAGGGTTCCTTTATCTTTTCTCATCCGGTCCTTATCTGCCCGGTCCTTCTCCAGCTGACGTTGGCAAAGCTTTTGGGTTTCTCGCTGCTCCCTTTGTCGCTCTGCTTCCCGCCCCCAACGTCTCCACTCTTCCTCCTGACGCCGGTTGAAATTCTCCTCCACCAGCAGCTCCATGTCTCCACCATCAAACTGCAGCTTACAGTGTCCGGTTTGCGGCAGCTCTCCTGGCGCCCCCCAGTCCTGGCGGCGCTCACCTGCGGAGGAAGCAGCCGGCTCTGGAACAGATGACAGTCGGGGCTCCGGTACAGGCAGGTAGACCTCTAGTGCCTGCGCGGCCTCCTCCATGAGGACGGGTGTCGCTTCTTCTGTCTCAGCGACGGGGGCAGACAGCGGGATCTGGGGTGCTGCCGGTGCAGAGTTTTTTGCAGGAACGGGTGCCTCCACTGCGACAACGTCAACCGGATCACATTGCAAGGGCTCCTCTACTAGAACGGGTGCCTCACCTTCCGGTACAGACACTTCAGGTAAGAGGGATTGGCGCCGCTCCAAGTTTTTTTTAGGGCACGCCAGCTGGCTTCCATCCTGGCAACCTCCTCCCGGTGCCGGGCCAGGCCTCTTAGGGTATCCTCCGCTTCTTGCAGCGTAGGAGGGTTTCCAGGCCGGGAGCACAACGGTGGTTCCGTGGCGATCGGGTCGCTTCCGTGGGGGGAGAGCTCTGACTGCTCCATCCCTTCACACTTCTGCTCGTGTCCATTAGCCATCTCTGCCAAGTCACATGTGTCATTAGCATCTGGAGAGGGCCCCTCTTTTGTAGGGAGGCGGGACCTTCGTGTTAGTTTCCGCACACTGAGGAGGATGAGGAGGCGGAACTGAAGAGCTGTGGGGCACTATGTTACATTGCAGTACCATTTACAGTGGTCGGCCATCGTTTTCGCGCCACTGAGTGACACCCACGAAGAGCACGCCCTTCTTCTTCACCAGTGCCTCGTCGTGACGCAGATATGGCTGAAAAATTGCAAATACATTCTCTGATGATTTTAGCAATTCTCAAGCACAAAACCAGTTCAATTCAGGCACACAGGACTCGCTTATAGCGAGCTACAGAATCCTGTTCGTGACGCCCAAGTTGAGTCGCACAGAGCCAGAGGTTTTGGGGGTACTCGGCACCGAGCCCGTCGACTTCTATGGGGTATGTCACGGCTTTACCCGGCAATTGAATCAGAGTCTATTTTACTATGTAGAAGTGTATAAACTATAAATATATGTATATATATATATATATGTCACAATGACATGTATATATATATATATATGTATTCTATGTGTGTATATTTTGTGTTTACAACGAAAGAAAGGGTTTTTTTTGTTGCGATATTTTGTTCCCATAGACTTACATGGGACTTCCGGTATCAGAATCGGATATCGACGATATTTAGTGATATCGGCGATACCATTTCGATACGATATTTTTAGATATCGAGCAGTATCGCTCAACACTAGTTGTGAATTTTAAACGTAGGGGGAAGGTCAAGACGGAATGCCACCGGATTAATTATAGAACTGATCCTGTATGGCCCGATGAACCTGGGACCCAGTTTCCAGGAGGGAACCTTAAGTTTTATATTCTTGGTAGACAACCATACCCGATTGTTCACACTTAGGTCCAGACCAGACACTCTCCTCCTATCAGCCATATGTTTGTATCGGTTCCCCATAGTACTCAGATTATTCAGCACCCCTCTCCACACTGAAGCGAGTGATGACGAAAATCGTTCCTCCTCAGGAACCCCTGAAGAGCCCCCCCTACTGAAAGTACAAAACTGGGGGTGAAAACCATATGCCCCAAAAAACGGGGACTTACCAGTGGACTCGCTCCGCCTATTATTAAGAGCAAACTCCGCCAGAGGCAAGAAAGAAGCCCAGTCCTCCTGGTTCTCTGACACAAAACACCGGAGATATGTCTCCAAGCTCTGGTTCAGAAGTTCCGTCTCACCATTGGTCTGAGGATGAAAAGTCGATGAAAACGACAAATGCATCCCCCGCCGTGTACAAAATGCCTTCCAGAATTTGGACTCAAACTGAGACCCTCGATCCGACACCACATCAGAGGGTACCCCGTGAAGCCTCACAATCTCCCCAATGAACACCTGAGCAAGAGTTTTAGCATTAGGAAGAGCAGGAAGAGCGATAAAATGTGCCATTTTGCTGAACCTGTCCACTACAACGAGTATGACCGTTTTACCCGAAGACGGCGGGAGGTCCGTAATAAAGTCCATAGACAGATGAGTCCAAGGACGCTCCGGGATCTTCAAAGGTAAGAGGGCCCCAGACGGACGGGTATGTGGGGTCTTAGAGCGCGCACAAACCCCACAGGACGCAACAAAAGTTACCACCTCCCTATGTAAGTTAGGCCACCAAAACCGACGCGAGAGGAGATCCACAGTTGCTTTACTCCCTGGGTGTCCTGCCAAAGCTGTGTTATGGTGTGCCTCGATCACCTTTTGTCGCAACTGATCTGGAACAAACAGTCTCCCTGGAGGTCCAACAGGGGCGTCCCCCTGAGCCTCCAATACCTCCTCCTCAAGCTCAGAGTATACTGCCGACACCACCACCCCCTCCTGAAGGATAGGAACCGGGTCATCCGTATTCCCGGCCCCAGGGAAACTACGCGATAAGGCATCCGCCTTTACATTTTTTGACCCCGGACGATATGTGACGACAAAATTAAACCTGGTAAAAAACAACGACCACCTAGCTTGTCTGGGATTCAGACGTTTTGCGGACTCAAGATATAGCAGGTTCTTGTGATCGGTGATGACGGTGACCGGATGGACTGCCCCCTCCAAAAAATGGCGCCACTCCTCAAAAGCTAACTTAATGGCCAAGAGTTCCCTATTGCCTACATCGTAATTCCTCTCAGCGGACGACAATTTTTTAGAGAAAAAAGCGCACGGATGCCACTTACCAGGGGATGAACCTTTTGATAATACTGCTCCCACCCCTACCTCAGCAGCGTCTACCTCTACAATGAACGGCTGTGACGCATCAGGTTGAATGAGTATGGGTGCCGAAGCAAAACATTTTTTCAAGGAGGAGAATGCTTGACAAGCCTTGTCAGACCACGTAGAAAAATCCATCCCTTTTTTTGTCTTGTCTGCGAGAGGTTTAACCATGGACGAGAAATTACGAATAAATTTCCGGTAATAATTAGCAAACCCCAGGAAACGTTGTAGTGCCTTAAGATTCTCTGGCAGATCCCACTCAAGAACTGCCCGCACCTTCCCAGGGTCCATACGAAAACCGTATGCTGACACCAGGAAGCCTAAAAACTGGAGTTCCTGTACGGCGAACACACACTTTTCCCATTTGGCGTATAGTTTATTATCCCGCAAGATCTGCAACACCTGCCTAACATGCTCCTGATGAGACACAAGATCTGGTGAGTAAATTAAGATATCATCCAGATATATGACAACAAACTGTCCCACCAGGCGGCGAAAAATGTCATTAACAAAGTGTTGGAACACCGCCTGAGCATTAGTCAGACCGAATGGCATGACAAGGTTCTCATAATGCCCCTCCGGAGTGTTAAACGCCGTCTTCCACTCATCCCCCTCCTTCATCCTAATCAGATTGTACGCCCCCCTGAGATCCAACTTAGAGAACCATTTGGCGCCCACGATCTGATTGAAGAGATCGGGGATAAGTGGGAGCGGATACGGATCTCGGACCGTAATCCGATTAAGTTCACGGAAATCCAGGCAAGAGTGTAGGCCTCCATCTTTCTTCTTCACAAAGAAGAACCCCGCGGCCACCGGGGAAGATGAAGGTCTAATATGCCCCTTAGCCAAACTCTCTGAAATATAATCCTTCATGGCCTGCCTCTCAGGACTAGATAGGTTATACAACCAGATTTAGGTAACTTGGCCCCAGGGAGCAGTTTTACAGAACAGTCATACACGCGATAAGGAGGTAGTTCCTGACACCCTTTCTCCGAGAATACATCCTCAAAATCCGCCAGAAATGGAGGTAAGACTCTAGGAGCGACCGCACCGATGACCGTATTCATGCAGTTTTTATTACAGAATTCACTCCATTGGCTTATCTCTCTGGATTGCCAATTAATAACCGGGTTATGCTTAGTTAACCAAGGAAGGCCCAACACTATAGGAGTGGGAAGACCCTCCAACACGTAACAAGACAACAGTTCTTTATGTATCGCCCCCACTTGAAGATTTACGTTATGCACTGCTTGCAAAAAACTTCCCTGACCGAGAGGCCTGGCGTCGATCGAGAATATGGGGATGGGTTTGGCCAACACACCCAATCGCGTACCTTGAACCCGGGCAAACCGAGCGTCCACCAGATTAACCCCGGCCCCACTATCCAGAAGAACAGATATCCTCTCAGTTCTCGTACCCACCACCACCTCAGCCGGTACGAGAAACTGAGACAAACCTAGGGACGAAATACCTACTCCCAGATTGCCGTCCACCACACAACCTGGGATCAATAGTTTTTCGACGACCCTTTACTCTGCAAAGGACGGGATGGACACCCCCCAATAAAATGTCCCTTTCTCCCGCAGAAGAAACACCTTCCTGTCTTGTGGCGCACCGCCGGTCCCCTCCCCCGAAATGATGTCCCTCCTAACTGCATAGGCTCCTCTGGACTGACCAGGGGAACCTCCATATAAGGGGCCCTTGTAGAAGGTGGAGTCATCACAGGGGGCGGAGTTACCCCGCACCTCTCCCGAAGCCGTCTGTCAATGCGAATAGCAAGGGCCATAGCGGCTTCCAGTGATGCGGGAGGGTCATACTGTGCCAGTACATCCTTTAATTTGTCAGATAAACCTTGACAAAACTGGCTCCTAAGAGCCGGGTCATTCCACTGGGTGTCCATGGCCCACCTACGGAACTCCGAACAGAATACCTCCGCCGGACGATCTCCCTGCTGGATCCTACGTAACTTAGATTCAGCAAGGGAGATCCGATCCGGGTCATCATATACGAGACCCAAAGCTGCGAAAAACCTATCCACTGACTGGAGAGCCGGGGAGCCCGGGGGAAGAGAGAACGCCCATGATTGTGGGTCCCATTGTAGGAGCGAGATGACAATTCCCACCCTTTGTTCTTCACTCCCCGATGACTGTGGCCGCAGCCAAAAGTACAACTTACATGCCTCCCGGAAAACAAAAAACTTGTCCTGCCCCCCAGTAAACCTGTCAGGGAGAGCTACTTTAGGTTCTGGACCGGCTTGCTCCGGGGATACAAAACCTTGGACTTAACGTCCGCCAGCTCCATGGACAAACTCTGCAACTGCCGAGCTAGACTGGCTACTGGATCCATGGAGGCTGGAGAGAATCTTTTGTCGGTCTGTGAAAATGTCACGCTGTCACTGCGTACAGGAGGTCAGGGTCCTATGCTGACCCTAAGCTGGGGCCCTGACTAATCCCTCTACCTGGAGGTACTGTTAATGGTACAGAGGTCCAGGCCGCCAGCGTAACCCTACCTCCTGAGAATCCCTGAGCCTCAGTAATCTAGTCCTGAGAAGGACCCCGATCACAACAGTAGGGGACAGAGTAGTAAATGCATATACACAGTACTAGACGAACGAGACAGTACAAGGGAAAACCGAAAACCACCTTGCATACAAAAACTCACACCACTATAACAGAGGGAACACAAACGGGTAAGGAGATAAATGATAAAGCGAGGAAGGGAAAAAACCACACCGAGTACACTTCGCTCCAAACTCTTCAATACCACGATCCGCTCTGATTGTCTGTTTGAAATGCTTTCACCGACAACTACCCTATCAGACCGGCAGGTATTTGAAGGAGTCCCAATACTGCAGAATTAACTGCAGCTGGGTGAGGCTGGGCCTCGTCTAGCAAAGAGAGAGAGAATTAACTCCCTCACTGCCGCAAAACACCAAGCACCAAAAACTCAGCTGCGAGAAGTCAGGCTGTGCAATCGCGACGATCTTCTTGGCGACACACCCGTGACACTTATACCCGGCTTGTACCCGAGTCAATAAGTTTTCCCAGTTTTTGTGGCAAAATTAAATGCCTCAGCTGATACTCAGGTAGGCTTATACACGTGTATATACGGGGTATATATGTATATATAGTATGTGTGCATATATGCATATATATACTGTATATATACATTATATACACATTATATATATATATATATATATATATAAATATATATATATATATATGGTACAGAAAGTACTCAGAACCCTTTAAAATTTTCACTCTTTGTTTCATTGTAGCCATTTGGTAAATTCAAAAAAGTTAATATTTTTTCTCATTAACCCCTTCTCCCCAAGGGTGATTTGCATGTTAATGACCGGGCCAATTTTTACAATTCTGACTACTGTCTCTTTATGAGGTTATAACTCTGGAACGCTTCAACGGATCTTCACGATTCTGAGACTGTTTTCTCGTAACATATTGCACTTCACATTAGTCGTAAAATTTCTTTGATATAACTTGCGTTTATTTTTTTAAAAAATGCAAAAATAGAGAAAATTTTGAAAATTTGGCATTTTTCAAACTTTGAATTTTTATTCCCTTAAAACAAAGAGATATGTCACACAAAATAGTTAAGAAATAACATTTCCCACATGTCTACTTTACATCAGCACAATTTTATAACTAAAATTTTTTTTTGGTAGGAAATTATAAGGGTTAAAAATTGACCAGCGATTTCTCATTTTTACAACAAAATTTACAAAGCCATTTTTTTAGGGACCACCTCACATTTGAAGTCACTTTGAGGGGTCTACATGGCAGAAAATACCTAAAAGTGACACCATTCTAAAAACTGCACCCTTCAAGGTACTCAAAACCACAATCAATAAGTTTATTAACCCTTCAGGTGCTTCACAGGAGCTGAAGCAACGTGGAAGGAAAAAATGAATATTTAACTTTTTAGTCGCAAAAATGATATTTTACAAACTTTTTTTATTTTCACAAGGGTAAAAGGAGAAAATGGACAGATAAAGTTGTTGTGCAATTTCTCCTGAGTACGCTGATACCCCACATGTGGGGGAAAACCACTGTTTGGGCACACGGCAGAGCTTGTAAGGAAAGGAGCGCCGTTTGACTTTTTCAAACCAAAATTGGCTGGAATTGAGATTCGACGCCATGTCGCGTTTGGAGAGCCTCTGATGCGCCTAAATAGTGGAAATCCCCCACAAGTAACACCATTTTGGAAACTAAACCCCCTATGGAACTTAGCTAGATCTGTTGTGAGCACTTTGAACCCCAAGTGTTTCACAAAAGTTTATAATGCCTGGGTGTGAAAAAAAAAAAAAAATTTCCACAAAAATGATTTTTGAGTCCCAAATTTTTGATTTTTCCCAAGGAAATTAGACCCCAAAAGTTTTCCAATTTGTCCTGAGTAAGCTGATACCCCATATGTGGGGGGGAAACTGTTTGGGCGCACGGCAGGGCTTGGAAAGTAAGTAATAACGTCTTGGAATGCAGACGTTGATGGGGGTCATGTTCCGTTTGCAGTGCCCCAGATGAGCCTAAACAGTGGAAATCCACCACAAGTGACATCATTTTGGAAACTAGACCCCTAAGGAACTTATCTATATCTGTGGTGAGCACTTTGAACCCCTAACTGCTTCACACAAGTTTATAATGCCCCTGCATGAAAATAAAAAATAATATTTTTTTCCCACAAAAATTATCTATTAGTCAACAATTTTTTATTTTCCCAAGGGTAACAGGAGAAATTGGACCACAGAAGTTGTTGTCCAATTTGTCCTGAGTATGCTGATACCTCATATGTGGGGGGAAGCACTGTTTGGGCGCACGGCAAAGCTCAAAATGGAAGGAGCACCATTTTACTTTTTCCAACCAAAATTGGCTGGAATTGAGATTGGACACCATGTTGCATTTAGAGAGCCCCTGATGTGCCTAAACAGTGGAAACCCCCCACAAGTGACCCCATTTTGGAAACTAGACCCCCTAAGGAACTTATCTATATCTTTTGTGAGCAATTTGAACCCCCAAGTGCTTCACACAAGTTTATAACGTAGAGCCGTAAAATTAAAAAATCATATTTTTTCCACAAAAATGATCTTTTCACCCCAATTTTTATTTTCCCAAGGGTAAGAAGACTCCAAAATTTGTCCTGAGTATGCTGATAACCCATATGTGGGGGTAAACCACTGTTTGGGTGCATGGCAGAGCTTAGAAGGAAAGGAGCGCCGTTTGACTTTTTCAACGCAGAATTGGTTGGACGCCATGTCGTGTTTGGAGAGCTCCTGATCTGCCTAAACAGTGGAAACAACCGACAAATGACACCATTTTGGAAACTATACCCCTCAAGGAACTTATCTAGATGTGTGGTGAGAACTTTGAACCCCCAAGTGCTTCACTAAAGTTTATAACGCCCGAGCATGAAAATGAAAAAACATATTTTTTCCACAAACATGATTTTTAGTCCCCAACTTTTTGTTTTCCCAAGGGTAACAGGAGAAACTGGACCCCAAAATTTGTTGTTCAATTTGTCCTGAGTACGCTGATACCCAATATGTGGGAGAAAACTACTGTATGGGCACACGTCAGGGCTCGGAAGGGAAGTAGTGAAGTTTTGGATAGCAGACTTTGATGGAATGGTCTGCGGGCGTCATGTCGCATTTGGAGAGCCTCTGATGTGCCTAAACAGTGGAAACCCCCACAAGTGACCCCATTTTGGAAAATAGACCCCCCAAGGAACTTATCTAAATGTGTGGTGAGCACTTTGAACCCCGAAGTGCTTCACAGAAGTTAATAACGTACAGTCATAAAAATAAAAAATCTTTTTATTTTTACAAAAATGATTTTTTTTGCCCCCAATATTTTATTTTCACAACGGTAACAGGAGAAATTGGACCCCAAAAGTTGTTGTCCAATTTGTCTTGAGTACGCTGATACCCAATATGTGGGAGAAAACTACTGTATGGGCACACGTCGGGGCTCGGAAGGGAAGTAGTGACGTTTTGGATTGCAGACTTTGATGGAATAGTCTGCAGGGGTCATGTCGCATTTGGAGAGCCCCTGATGTGCCTAAACTGTGGAAACCCCCCACAATTGACCCCATTTTGGAAAATAGACCCCACAAGGACCTTATCTAGATGTGTGGTGAGCGCTATGAAGCCCCAAGTGCTTCCCAGAAGTTTATAACGTACAGCCGTAAAAACAAAAAAATCTTTTTTTTTTTTACATTAATGATATTTTTGCCCACAATTTTTTATTTTCCCAAGGGTAACAGGAGAAATTGGACCCCAAGAGTTATTGTGCAATTTGTCCTGAGTATGCTGGGGGTAAACTAAAGTTTGGCAGAACTCAGAAGTGAAGGAGCACTTTTTCAACACAGAATTGGCTGGAATTGAGATCAGATGCCATGTCACATTTGGAGAGTCCCTGCTGTGCCTAAACAGCAGAAACCCCCCAATTCTAACTCCAACCCTAACCCCAACACACCCCTAACCCTAGTCAAAACCCTAACCATAACCCTAACCACAAACCTAACCATAACAAACCCCTAACCCTAATCCCAACCCTAACCCTAATCCTAACTTTAGGCGCAACCCTAACCCTAACTTTAGGCGCAATCCTAACCCTAATGGGAAAATGGAAATAAATACATTATTTTTTAATTTTATTATTTTTCCCTAATTAAGGGGGTGGGAAAGGGGGGTTTGATTTACTATTTATAGCGGGTTTTTATGATTGGCAGCTGTCACGCTAAAAGACTCTTTTTATTGCAAAAAATAGTTTTTGCATCACCACATTTTGAGAGCTATAATTTTTGCATATTTTGGCCCACAGAGTCATGTGAGATCTTTTTTTTTGCGGTACGCGTTTACATTTTTATTGGTACCATTTTTGAGCACGTGTCATTTTTTGATCACTTTTTATTTCGATTTTTGTGAGTTTAGAATGAACAAAAATCAGTAATTCATGAATTTCTTTTGGGGGGTGTTTATACCGTTCCACGTGTGGCAAAATTGATAAAGCAGTTTTATTCTTCGGGTCAGTACGATTACGGCGATACCTCATTTATATAATTTTTTTTAGGTTTTGGTGCTTTTATACAATAAAAACAATTTTATATAAAAAATAATTATTTTTGCATCGCTTTATTCTGCGAGCTATAACTTTGATATTTTTTCGCTGATGATGCTGTATGGTGGCTTGTTTTTTGTTCAAAAGTCGAGTCAAACAAACAAAGTTGGCCGACAAACGGAAATGGTCGGGTTGGAGTCCAAAATCCGACCCCAATGCAAGTCAATGGGGAATAAAAGTCAGCAGGGAGTGAAGGACAGTAAACACACCTACAGTGCCCATTTTCAGAGCCGGCAGGCGGCTAAGCCAAGGAGCGGTGCCACGTGGCTTTGATCGGCGTGGGATTCAAATCCCCTGCCAAAGCGGTGCGGCACCGCTCATTGGCAGAGCCGGCGGGCGGCTCAGCCAATGAGCGGCGTGGGATTCAAATCCCCTGCCATTGGCTGAGCGGTGCCGCCCAGCATTGGTATGTGTGTGTGTGCGAGGCTGTGTGTGTGTGTGTATGCAGGCATCGTCCGATGGGACTGCAAGTCCCATCCGGCTATGCCTGCTACACTGTCAGAGAGTGACACAGTAGCCAATGATGGGACAGTAGTAGTCACATCATCCGGCTAATGTGTTGAATGTAAAAAAAAACATACATTACATACACAACATACAGAACATAGAACATATAACACAGAACATGTATATAACATACAACACATAACATACAGTACATACATATGACATACAACACATAACATACAGAACATACATATGACATACAACACATAACATACAGTACATAAATATAGCAAACAACACATAACATACAGAACATACATATAACATACAACACATAACATACAGAAAATACATATAACATACAACACAACATACAGAACATACATATAACACATAACATTCATATAACATGCAACACAAAACATACGGAACATACATTGTTATGATTTGGTAGCTGAGGAGAGCAGGCAAAAAAGGAAATACACCAGAGAGGTTGGAATCTATTGGATTGCAGTACCCTGACTAACCACCACAACTAAAGGCAGCCGTGGAGCGTACCTACGTTGGTCCTAGACGCCTCGTCACAGCCTGAGAAGCTAACTACACCTAAAGACAGAAAGAGGAAAGCTATCTGCCCTGGAGCAGATCCCCAAAGAACATAGAAAGCCCCCAAGCAAGTAATGGCGGTTAGACAAGAGGAAATACAGACACAGACAGAAAATAGTATGAGCAAACGTTGGGGCCCAAACTTCTTAGATAGAAAAGGATAGGAAGGACACTTACTGCAATCCCAAAAAACCCTAAAAAGTACCAACTCTACTAATTACAAAAACACCTGAGATCACACGACCTCTACCACCTAAATTAGTTCTCTGGTGTAACAAAACTAAACAGCAGCCACTGAAAAAACTGGAAAAGGCAAATGAACAAACAACAGTGGCTGAACTAAACTGAGAGGAGCACAAGCCCCCGGAGGGGACCCGGCAGACCCCCACAGAAGTGCAGGACAAAATGCAAAAAGCAAGCACCAAAAAACTAAAAGAAGAAAATGTCTTATCTGTTAGCAGAAGATGCAGGCACGAAACAGCAAGCTTCAAAGTGAACAGGAATCAAAGATGAGACCAGAACAATTGATCATCGGCAACCCTGATGGGAGGGAACCTCCCCTACACAAGACCAGTCAGCAACACCTGATCGCCAGTCTTCACAATCTTCATTGAATAGTTCAGTACTGTCTGTAACCACCAGAGGGAGCCTCTGCTCAGAATTCATTTCTAGCGCATTCACAACAGTACCCCCCTTGAGGAGGGGTCACCGAATCCTCATTTGAGCAACCAGGTCGGTCAGGATGACCTCTGTGATACGCACGGATCAGTCTCCTAGCATGGATGTCCGAAGCAAACACCCAAGAATTGTCCTCCTGACCATAACCTCTCCACTTAACCAAATACTGGAGTTTCCGTCTAGAAAAACGAGAATCCAATATTTTCTCAACCACATACTCCAGATTGCCCTCAACCAAAACAGGGTCAGGAGGCACAGCCATAGGAACCACTGGCTCGACAAACCTCTTCAATAAGGACTTGTGGAACACGTTATGGATCTTAAATGTCCCTGGAAGAAGTAAACGAAAGGAAACAGGATTAAGAATCTCCATGATCTTATAAGGTCCAATGAACCTAGGCTTAAACTTAGGAGATGCAACTCTCATAGGGATATTTCTTGAGGACAACGAGACCAAGTCCCCCACTTTAAACCGAGGACCATCAGACCTATGCCGGTTGGCAAACCGCTGGGCCCTCTCCTGAGAGAGGGACAACCTCTCCACTACCTGGTCCCAAATCTGTTGCATACGCTCCACAACAGAGTCAACACCTGGACAGACAGAAGCCTCCGTCTGTCCTGAAGAAAATCGAGGGTGAAACCCAAAATTGCAGAAATATGGAGACATCAAAGTGGCAGAGCTAGCCCTATTATTAAGAGCAAACTCAGCCAAAGGCAAAAAAGAGACCCAGTCATCCTGATCAGCAGACACAAAGCATCTCAGATAAGTCTCCAATGTCTGGTTTGTTCTCTCAGTTTGTCCATTGGTCTGAGGATGAAAAACCGAGGAGAAAGACAATTGAACACCAAGTTTAGAACAAAAAGTCCTCCAAAATCTGGAAACAAACTGGACTCCTCTGTCAGACACAATGTTCTCAGGAATGCCGTGTAACTGAACCACGTGCTGAAGGAACAAAGGAACCAATTCAGAGGAGGAAGGCAACTTAGGTAATGGCACAAGATGTATCATTTTGGAAAACCTATCACAAATCACCCAGATAACGGTCATTCTCTGAGAAACAGGGAGGTCGGAAATGAAATCCATAGAGATATGGGTCCACGGTCTCTTGGGCACAGGCAATGGCATCAACAAACCACTAGAGCGAGAGCAAGGCTTGGAGCGAGAGCAAGTCCCGCAGGACTGCAGAAATTCCCTGACGTCACGAGACAAAGTAGGCCACCAAAAGGACCGACTAACCAAGTCTCTGGTACCAAAAATTCCGGGATGACCGGCCAACGCGGAACAATGAATCTCAGACATCACACTCTTTTTCCACCGGTCTAGGACAAACAATTTCCCAATAGGGCAGCGCTCGGGTTTATCCTCCTGACACCCTTCCAGAGCCAGTCTCAAATTGGGCGAGATGGCGGAAAGAACTACACCCTCTTTCAAAATAACAGCAGGATCAGATAACTCAGGAGAGTCCGCAAGGAAACTCCTCGAGAGGGCATCCGCCTTAACATTCTTAGTGCCAGGAAGAAAGGAAACCACAAAATTAAAACGTGTGAAAAACAAGGCCCACCTGGCCTGTCTAGGATTAAGTCGCTTGGCTGATTCGAGATAAACCAGATTCTTATGGTCCGTGAGGACCACCACTTGATGTTTGGCTCCCTCCAGCCAATGTCTCCACTCTTCAAAAGCCAACTTCATGGCCAATAACTCCCGATTACCCACATCATAATTACGTTCAGTTGGAGAAAATTTTCGAGAGAAAAAGGCACAAGGGTTACTTTTAGAGGTCTCTGGATCTCTTTGGGACAAAACGGCACCTGCCCCAATTTCAGAGGCATCAACCTCCACCTGAAATGGCAGAGAAACATCAGGCTGCCGTAGAACAGGAGCAGAAGTGAATCTCTGCTTAAGTTCCTGAAACGCAGAGACTGCCTCAGGAGGCCAATTCAGCACATCAGAACCCTTTTTGGTCAAATCAGTCAATGGTTTAACAATAACAGAGAAATTACCAATAAATTTACGATAAAAATTGGCAAAACCCAAGAATCTCTGAAGAGCCTTTAATGAAGTAGGTTGGACCCAATGGCCTGAACCTTGACCGGGTCCATTTCAATAACAGATGGGGACAAAATGAATCCCAGAAATGAGATCCTCTGTACGCCAAAAAGACACTTTCACATACAGAGCATTCTCTCTCAAAATCTGGAACACAGTCCGAACATGTTTCACATGAGAGTCCCAGTCATTTGAAAAAATCAAGATATCATCCAAATAAACAATCAGAAATGTATCCACAAAATCCCCCGAAAATGTCATTCATGAAGGACTGGAAGACAGAAGGAGCATTAGTGAGCCCAAAGGACATCACTAGGTACTCAAAATGCCCCTCTGGGGTATTAAATGCAGTCTTCCATTCATCCCCGTGCTTAATGTGAATAAGGTTATATGCCCCCCTGAGGTCAAGCTTGGTAAACCAAGTAGCACTTTTCACCCTGGAAAACAGGTCAGAAATCAAGGGTAACAGATATTGATATTTCACAGTGATATTGTTCAAGAGACGATAATCAATACACGGCCTTAATGAACCATCCTTTTTGGCCACAAAGAAAAATCCGGCACCCAAGGGTGAAGAGGATGGTCTGATATGACCCTTCTCCAATGACTCCTTGATATAAGACCGCATAGCGTCATGTTCAGGTACAGACAAGTTAAAAAGGCGACCTTTAGGGAATTTACTACCAGGCACTAATTCAATAGCGCAGTCATAGCTCCTATGGGGGGGCAAGGATGTAGATTTACTTTCGCTAAACACATCAGAAAAATCAGTCAAAAAGTCAGGAACATCCTAAGCATGGGGGGAGGCAGAAAAAACAGGAGTGTTGGCATTAACACATTGGCAGCCCCAACTGGTTACAGACACAGATTTCCAATCCAAAACAGGATTATGAGACTGTAACCAAGGGAAACCCAGTATGAAAATGTCATGCAGATTATACAGCACCAAAAATTTGCAACTCTCCTGATGATCAGGTTCAACCCTCATTATCACCTGAGTAGAGAACTGAGATTTATTCTCAGCCAAAGGGGTAGAATCGATCTCCAGTAGGGGAATAGACTTCCATAGGGGTATCAAGGGAAACCCACAACGTTTAGCAAAATCAAAATCCATCAGGTTAATAGCTGCTCCCGAATCAACAAAAGCCTGAGCAGAAAATGTGGACAGGGAGCAAATCAGGGTAACAGTCAACAAAAATTTAGTCTGAACACTACCCAAGACAACTGAGCGTGCAAAACGTCTTCCCCGCTTAGGGCAGACTGAAATAGCATGAGAGGCATCACCACAGTAGAAACATAACCCATTGCGTTTTCGAAACTCATGACGCTGTGCCCCAGAAGCCACTCTATCACACTGCATGGGTTCAGAAGCTGGTTCACAAGGCAACACTATTCCACGCATGCTACTACACTCACGCAAACGTCTGTCAATTTGAATCGCTAATGACATAGAATCATTGAGACCAGAGGGGACAGGGAATCCCACCATAACATCCTTTACATTCTCTGACAGACCCTTCCGAAAAAGGGCTGCCAAAGCATCGTCATTCCATTTGGTCAGGACTGCCCACCTTCGGAATCTCTGACAGTATAACTCAGCGTCCTCAAGCCCCTGATTTAATGCCAACAAGGCTTTTTCAGCTTGATCAGTGACATTAGGCTCATCGTACAATAACCCCAGAGCCTGAAAAAATGCATCAACATTACTCAAAACAGGATCCCCAGGTGTCAGGGAAAAAGCCCAATCCTGAGGATCGCCGCGCAGGAGAGAGATGACAATTTGAACCTGCTGTGCTGCGTTCCCTGAGGACTTAGATTTTAAGGCAAAAAACAACTTACAGTTATTTTTGAAATTCAGAAATTTAGCTCGATCCCCTAAAAACAAATCTGGCATGGGAATCCTAGGTTCCACAACAGGCAACCCTGCAAGATAGGTAGCAATACTCCGAACTTCAGTGGCAAGCTGATCCACACGGCCAGACAACTGTGCAAACTCCATTGAGAGAAAAAAAAAATCCTCTTCAGCACCCAGAGATACAGAGGGAAAAAAAAAAAAAAAAAAATCTCTGACAACTCTGACAATCTTCTTTCTTTAACACTATGTTTCCCTTCTGTGAGTACCATATAAATATCAGTTTTTGGGCCGGTGATACTGTTATGATTTGGTAGCTGAGGAGAGCAGGCAAAAAAGGAAATACACCAGAGAGGTTGGAATCTATTGGATTGCAGTACCCTAACTAACCACCACAACTAAAGGCAGCCTTGGGGCGTACCTACGTTGGTCCTAGACGCCTCGTCACAGCCTGAGAAGCTAACTACACCTAAAGACAGAAAGAGGAAAACTATCTGCCCCGGAGCAGATCCCCAAAGAACATAGAAAGCCCCCAAACAAGTAATGGCGGTTAGACAAGAGGAAATACAGACACAGACAGAAAATAGTATGAGCAAACGTTGGGGCCCAAACTTCCTAGATAGAAAAGGATAGGAAGGACACTTACTGCAATCCGAAAAAAACATAAAAAGTACCAACTCTACTAATTACAAAAACACCTGAGATCACACGACCTCTACCACCTAAATTAGTTCTCTGGTGTAACAAAACTAAACAGCAGCCACTGAAAAAACTGGAAAAGGCAAATGAACAAACAACAGTGGCTGAACTAAACTGAGAGGAGCACAAGCCCCCGGAGGGGACCCGGCAGACCCCCACAGAAGTGCAGGACAAAATGCAAAAAGCAAGCACCAAAAAACTAAAAGAAGAAAATGTCTTATCTGTTAGCAGAAGATGCAGGCACGAAAGAGCAAGCTTCAAAGTGAACAGGAATCAAAGATGAGACCAGAACAATTGATCACCGGCAACCCTGATGGGAGGGAACCTCCCCTACACAAGACCAGTCAGCAACACCTCATCGCCAATCTTCACAATCTTCATTGAATAGTTCAGTACTGTCTGTAACCACCGGAGGGAGCCTCTGCTCAGAATTCATTTCTAGCACATTCACAACAATACATATAACATACAACACATAACATACAGTACATACATATAACATACAACACAGGCTGTGACGAGGCGTCTAGGATCAACGAAGGAACGCTCCACGGCTACCTCTAGTTGTGTCGTTAGTTTAGGAATCTGCAACCCATCAGTTACCAACATCTCAGGTGTTCGGCTGCCCTGCTGTTGTTCCTGTCATCCTCAGCTACCGAAACATAACAGTTGGGGTAAATTTAAATCTCCGTATATATTTCAGGAATAACACACAGACGCTCACAGGCTCAGTATAGATTACAACAGAATATGAAAAGCAGAAAAAGTGTACTGCATCAGGAGCGTACAGCTGTATACAGTGTTGGGGTAATTTTAAATCTCCGTTTATATATTTCAGGAGTAACACACAGGCGCTCACAGGCTCAGTATGGAGGAGACCAAAATATGAAAAGCATAAAAAGTGTACTGTATAAGGAGCATACAGCTGTATACAGCGTTGGGGTTATTTGAAATCTCTTTATATATTTCAGGAATAACACACACGCTCACAGGCTCAGTATGGAGTAGACCAGTATATGAAAAGCAAAAAAAGTATACTGTATCATAAGCGTACAGCTGTATACAGTGTTTGGGTAATTTTAAATCTCCGTTTATATTCCAGGAGTAACACACACGCTCACAGGCTCAGTATGGATTACACCAGAATATGAAAAGCAGAAAAAGTGTACTGTATCAGTAGCATACAGCTGTATACAGTGTTGGGGTAATTTTAAATCTCCGTATATATTTCAGGAGTAACACAAAGACGCTCACAGGCACAGTATGGTGTAGACCAGAATATGAAAAGCATAAAATGTGTACTGTATCAGTAGCGTACAGCTGTATACAGTGTTGGGGTAATTTTAAATCTCCATGTATATTTCAGAAGTAACACACACGCTCACAGGCTCAGTATGGATTACACCAGAATATGAAAAGCAGAAAATGTGTACTGTATCAGTAGCGTACAGCTATATACAGTGTTGGGGTAATATTAAATTTCCGTATATATTTCAGGAGTAACACACAGATGCTCACAGGCTCAGTATGGAGTAGACCAGAATATGAAAAGCATAAAAAGTGTACTGTATCAGTAGCGTACAGATGTATACAGTGTTGGGGTAATTTTAAATCTCCGTTTATATATTTCAGGAGTAACACACAGACGCTCACAGGCTCACAGGCTACTCGTGGTAGAGTTTATCCTCTGTCTGTCCCCGAGACCCAGGCCATGTCCGATTACATCAAGGAGAACATGGCTCGGGGGTTTGTCAGGAAATCGGTCTCCTGCTGAAGCGGGGTTTTTCTTCATCCAGAAGAAAGGAGGTGACCTACGTCCATGCATTGATTACAGAGGATTAAATGCCATCACCATTAAGAACAAATATCCTCTGCCTCTGATTTCTGAGTTATTCGACAGGTTGCGAGGGCTAAGATCTTTACAAAATTGGATCTGCGTGGGGCATATAATCTTTTTTCAAGCAGAAAGGAATTACACGATTGGGGATAAGGAACTACTTGCCATCAAATTGGCTTTTTCCGAGTGGAGATATCTCTTTGAGGGAGCTAAACCCCCTTTCGTGGTATATTCAGATCACAAAAACCTCTCGTACCTACAGACGGCACAGCGTCTTAACCCGAGGAAGACTCGGTGGTCCCTCTTCTTTTCCAGATTCAATTTTACCATCCACTTTTTAAAAGGGGAAAAGAATCCTCGCGCTGATGCTTTATCTCACTCTATGGATATGACGGAGGACGATGACAAGCCAAGACTTATCGTTCCTCCTGGGAGCATGCGGACGGTAGCACCGGTGACTTTGGACCAGGTTCCACCCGGGAAGACGTTTGTTCCTCCTACTCTACAAAATGACGTGCTCTCTTGGGCATATGCCTCAAAGATTGGAGGTCATTTCGGAGTCAAACGTACCACTGAGTTTCTCCAATGGTCATACTGGTGGCCTCGGTTACTCCAGGATGTTAAGGAGTATGTCCAGGAGTGTATTTCCTGTGCGAGAAATAAGGCATCCCATCCTCTGATGGTCCTCTCCATCCGTTAACAATAACCTCTTCAATAAGGACTTGTGGAACACGTTATGGATCTTAAATGTCCCTGGAAGAAGCAAAACGGAAGGAAACAGGATTAAGAATCTCCATGATCTTATAAGGTCCAATGAACCTGGGCTTAAACTTTGGAGATGCAACCCTCATAGGGATATTTCTTGAGGACAACCAAACCAAGTCCCCCACTTTAAACCGAGGACCATCAGTCCTATGCCAGTTGGCAAACCGTTGGGCCTTCTCCTGAGAAAGAGACAACCTCTCCACTACCTGGTCCCAAATCTGCTGCATTCGCTCCACAACAGAATCAACATCCAGACAGACCGAAGCCTCCGCCTGTTCCGAAGAAAATCGAGGGTGAAACCCAAAATTGCAGACAAATGGAGACATCAAGGTGGCCGAGCTAGCCCTATTATTAAGAGCAAACTCAGCCAAAGGCAAAAAAGAGACCCAGTCATCTTGATCAGCAGACACAAAACATCTCAAATAAGTCTCCAAGGTCTGGTTTGTTCTCTCGGTTTGTTCCATTGGTCTGAGGATGAAAAGCCGAGGAGAAAGATAAATGAACACCAAGTTTAGAACAAAATGTCCTCCAAAATCTGGAAACAAACTGGACTCCTCTGTCAGACACAATGTTCTCCGGAATGCCATGCAACCGAACCACGTGCTGAAGGAACAAAGGCATCAATTCGGAGGAGGAAGGTAACTTAGGTAAAGGCACAAGATGCATCATCTTGGAAAACCTATCACAGATTACCCAGATAACGGTCATTCTCTGAGAAACAGGGAGGTCGGAAATAAAATCCATAGAGATATGGGTCCATGGCCTCTTGGGCACAGGTAATGGCATTAACAAACCACTAGAGCGAGAGCAAGGCTTGGAGCTAGAGCAAGTCCCACAGGACTGCACAAATTCCCTGACGTCACGAGATAAAGTAGGCCACCAAAAGGACCGACTCACCAAGTCTCTGGTACCAAAAATCCCGGGATGACCAGCCAACGCGGAACAATGAATCTCAGACATCACACTCTTCTTCCACTGGTCTGGGACAAACAATTTCCCAATAGGGCAGAGCTCAGGTTTATCCTCCTGACATCGTTCCAAGGCCAGTCTCAAATTGGGCGAGATGGCGGAAAGAACTACACCCTCTTTCAAAATAACAGTAGGATCAGATAACTCAGGAGAGTCCGCAGAGAAACTCCTCGAGAGGGCATCCGCCTTAACATTCTTAGTGCCAGGAACAAAAGACACCACAAAATTAAAACGTGTGAAAAACAAGGCCCACCTGGCCTGTCTAGGATTAAGTCGCTTGGCTGATTCAAGATAAACCAGATTCTTATGGTCCGTGAGGACCACCACCTGATGTTTGGCTCCTTCCAGCCAATGTCTCCACTCTTCAAAGGCCCACTTCATGGCCAATAACTCCCGATTACCCATGTCATAATTACGTTCAGTTGGAGAAAATTTTCGAGAGAAAAAGGCACAAGGGTTACTCTTAGAGGTCTCTGGATCTCTTTGGGACAAAACGGCACCTGCCCCAATTTCAGAGGCATCAACTTCCACCTGAAACGGTAGAGAAACATCAGGCTGCCGTAGATCAGGAGCAGAAGTGAATCTTTGCTTACGTTCCTGAAACGCAGAGACTGCCTCAGGAGGCCAATTCACCACATCAGAACCCTTTTTGGTCAAATCAGTCAATGGTTTAACAAAACCGGAGAAATTACCAATAAATTTACGATAAAATTGGCAAAACCCAAAAATCTCTGAAGAGCCTTCAATGAAGTAGGTTGAACCCAATCACAGATGGCCTGAACCTTGACTGGGTCCATTTCAATAACAGACGGAGACAAAATGAACCCCAGAAATGAGACCTTCTGTACGCCAAAAAGACACTTTGATCCCTTCACATACAGTGCATTCTCTCTCAAAATCTGGAACACAGTCCGAACATGTTTCACATGAGAGTCCCAGTCATTGGAAAAAATCAAGATATCATCCAAATAAACAATCAGAAATTTATCCACAAAATCCCTGAAAATATCATTCATGAAGGATTGGAAGACGGAAGGAGCATTAGTGAGCCCAAAGGGCATCACTAGGTACTCAAAATGCCCCTCTGGGGTATTAAATGCCATCTTCCATTCATCCCCGTACTTAATGCGAATAAGGTTATACGCCCCCCTGAGGTCAAGCTTGGTAAACCAACTAGCACTTTTCACCCTGGAAAACAGGTCAGAAATCAAGGGTAACGGATATTGATACTTCACAGTGATCTTATTCAAGAGACGATAAATACACGGCCTCAATGAACCATCCTTTTTGGCCACAAAGAAAAAACCGGCACCCAAGGGTGAAGAGGATGGTCTGATATGACCCTTCTCCAACGACTCCTTGATATAAGATTGCATAGCATCGTGTCCAGGTACAGACAAGTTAAAAAGGCGACCTTTAGGAAATTTACCACCAGGCACTAATTCAATAGCGCAATCATAGCTCCTATGAGGGTGCAAGGATGCAGATTTACTTTCACTAAATACATCCGAAAAATCAGTCAAAAAGTCAGGAACATCCTGAGACTTGGAAGAGGCAGAAAAAACAGGAGTGTCGGCATTAACACATTGGCAGCCCCAACTGGTCACAGACACAGATTTCTAATCCAAAACAGGATTATGAGACTGTAATCAAGGGAAACCTAGTACAATAATGTCATGCAGATTATACAGCACCAGAAATTTGCAACTCTCCTGATGATCTGGTTCAACCCTCATTATCACCTGAGTAGAAAACTGGAGTTTATTCTCCGCCAAAGAGGTAGAATCAATGCCCAGTAGGGGAATAGACTTCCGCAGGGGTATCATGGGAAACCACAACGTTTGGCAAAGTCAAAATCCATCAGGTAAACAGCTGCTCCTGAATCAACAAAAGCCTGAGCAGAAAATGTGGACAAGGAGCAAATCAGGGTAACAGTCAACAGAAATAACAGAAATTTAGTGTGAACACTACCCAAGACAACTGAGCGAGCAAAACGTCTTCCCCGCTTGGGGCAGACTGATTTAGCATGAGAGGCATCACCACAGTAGAAACATAACCCATTGCGCTTTCGAAACTCATGACGCTGAGCCCCAGAAGTCACTCTATCACACTGCATGGGCTCAGAAGCTGGTTCACAAGGCAACACTATCTCACACATACATCTGTCAATTTGAATAGCCAATGACATAGAATCATTGAGACCAGAGGGAGCAGGGATTCCCACCATAACATCCTTTACATTCTCTGACAGCCCCTTCCGAAAAAGGGCCGCCAAAGCATCATCATTCCATTTGGTCAGGACTGCCCACTTTCGGAAATTCTGACAGTACAACTCAGCGTCTTCAAGACCCTGATTTAATGCCAACAAGGTTTTTTCAGCTTGATCAGTGACATTAGGTTCATCGTACAATAATCCCGGAGCCAGAAAAAATGCATCAATATCATTCAAAACAGGATCCCCAGGTGTCAGGGAAAAAGCCCAATCCTGAGGATCGCCGCGCAGGAGAGAGATGACAATTTGAACCTGCTGTGCTGCATTACCTGAGGACTTAGGCTTTAAGGCAAAAAACAACTTACAGTTATTTTTGAAATTCAGAAATTTAGCCCGATCCCCCAAAAACAAATCTGGCATGGGAATCCTAGGTTCCACAACCGGCAACCCAGCAAGATAGGTAGCAATACTCCGAACCTCAGTGGCAAGCTGATCCACACAGTCAGACAACTGTGCAAACTCCATTGAGAGGAAAAAAATCCTCCTCAGCACCCAGAGAAAAAGAGGGAAAAAATGCAACAGACAGAAAAAAAAATCTCTGACAACTCTGACAACTTTTTTCTTTCCACACTATTTTTCCCTTCTGTGAGTACCATATAATTTTCAGTTATGGCTGGTGATACTGTTATGTTTCGGTAGCTGAGGAGGACAGGAACAACAGCAGGGCAGCCGAACACCTGAGATGTTGGTAACTGATGGGTTGCAGATTCCTAAACTAACGACACAACTAGAGGTAGCCGTGGAGCGTTCCTACGTTGATCCTAGACGCCTCGTCACAGCCTGAGAGATAACTACACCTAAAGGCAGAAAGATGAAAGCTATCTGCCCCAGAGCAGATCCCCAAAGAAAATAGGAAGGCCCCAAACATATAATGGTGGTTAGACAAGATGAAAATACAAACATAGGCAGAAAATAGACTGAGCAAACGCTGGGGCCACAAGCTGACTAAATAGGATAGGACAGGAGAGATTATTTTCTGCAGCCCAGAAAACCCTACAAAAATCCAACAATTCTGATTACAATAATACTGAGATCACACGATCTCGCCACCCACTAATCAGATTTCAGTGTGAACAAAAACCAAGCCGCAGCCGCTGAAAAAACAGGAAAAAGCAAATGAGCAAATAACAGTGGCTGCAGAAAAACTGTGAGGAGCTCAGGCCCCAGGAGGGGACCTGGCTGACCTCCACAAAAGTGCAGAAAACAATGCAAAAAGCAAGCACAAAAAGAAAAGCAAAAAATATCTTATCTGAAAGCAGGAGATGCAGGCAAGACTCCAGCTAACTTCCAAATGAACCAGGAACCACAATTGAGACAAGAACAATTGATCACTGGCAACCATTATGGGAGGGAACCTCCCTTATATCAGACCAGTCCGTGAACCCAGATTGCCACTCCTCGCTGAAAGGTTCAGTACTGTCTGTAACCACCAGAGGGAGCCTCTGCTCAGAAACCATCTCTAGCACATTCATAACACCCAACACTGTATACAGCTGTACGCTACTGATACAGTACACTTTTTATGCTTTTCATATTATGGTCTGCTCCATACTGAGCCTGTGAGCGTCTGTGTGTTACTCCTGAAATATATACGATTTAAAATTACCCCAACACTGTAAACAGCTGTACGCTACTGATACAGTACACTTTTTCTGCTTTTCATATTCTGGTCTACTCCATACTGAGCTTTGAGCGTCTGTGTGTTACTCCTGAAATATATACGGAGATTTAAAATAACACCAGCACTGTATACGGCTGTATGCTTCTGATACAGTACACTTTTTTTGCTTTTTATATTCTGGTGTAATCCATGCTAAGCCTGTGTTAAGGCTGGTGGAACGCACAAAATAATATAAATAATAAGTGCGTTCGCAGCCCGGGGTCCACCGTGCAGGCGAAGCCCGCTGCTGGCAGAAAGGCGCAAGAAGCAAACTCTGTTATCCCGCAGAGCTGCCAACATAAACGCCATAATGCGCTGTGGCAATGAGTGCGAACTCTGTTACTCCACAGAGCCGCTAGAAGAGGAGCCGCAATGCTATATGACGATGTGTGCGCACTCACTAGACACAACTGAGTGGCAAAGAAAACACGCTAGGGCGCTGACTAGCGTTGAAAGCGAACCCTGTTACGTCACAGGGCCGCTGAGAAAAAGCACTGTGTCCTGTAAGACTCCCCTTGTGCAGCAGCGGGAAATCAAACCCTAACATTACCCCCCCTCCTAGGGCCCCCCCTTCTTTGGGCCTCGCTGCGCTCAAAGGCAGCGATGAGCTGCAGAGCGTGAATATGCTCGGCAGGCTCCCAAGACCTATCCTCAGGCCCATAGCCCCTCCAGTCCACCAAATAAAACTTTTTGCCCCGTACCACCTTACACCCTACGATGGCGTTCACCTCATGGTCATCCGTAGATGAACCCGATGTCCCGGCAGATGACTCAGAAAACCGGGACATGAGCACGGGTTTCAGGATAGATACATGAAAGGTGTCGGAGATACCCAGGCATGGTGGAAGAGCCAAACGGTATACCACAGGGTTAACCTGCTCGATGACCTTGAAAGGACCCAGGTAGCGGGGTGCCAACTTAGTGGACTCAACTCGCAGCCTGATGTTACGGGCGGAGAGCCACACCAAGTCCCCAGGAGCAAATGTTGGAGCGGGGCGCCGATGTGCGTCAGCAGAGGAACTCATCCTCTCCTTGGACGCCTGAATGGCATCCTGGGTATGGTCCCAAATGTCCCGTGCCTCCACAGCCCAGTCTGCCACCCTGGAGTCGGCGGAAGACACGGGCATGGGCACCGGAACCCGCGGATGCTGACCGTAGTTCAGAAGAAAAGGAGTCTGTCCGGTGGAGTCAGCCACAGCATTGTTTAATGCAAACTCAGCCCATGGTAGCAAGGATGCCCAGTCATCCTGCCTGGCAGAGACAAAATGTCGTAGATAGGTGACTAGTGTTGAGCGATATTGCTCGATATCTAAAAATATCGTATCGAAATTGTATCGCCGATATCACTAAATATCGTCGATATCCGATTTCGATAGCGGAAGTCCCATGTAAGTCTATGGGAACAAAATATCGAAACTAAAAAAAACCTTTATTTCCTTGTAAACACTAAATATACACACATAGAATACATATATATATATATATACATGTCATTGTGACATATATATATACATATATGTATAGTTTATACACTTCTACATAGTAAAATATCCTCTGATTCAATTGCCGGGTAAAGCCGGCTTCTGTGAAAAGACAGAAGCACCCGACATGAAATGACACTTGGTGTACATAGGGTTAACCATGTCTTTTCATGTCGTTTGCAATCTGATTTGCACAAACAATTACATCAGTCTATGTGTGCAAAATTTCACACCTGTAGGGGTTAACTAAAGGTGTAAATTCGTTGTAAAAAAAACGGACTTTTTTGCTACGAATTTACACCTTTAATTAACCCCTACAGGTGTGAAATTTTGCACACTTACACTCATGTAATTGTTTGTGCAAATCAGATATCAAACTACATGAAAAGACATGGTTAACTCTATGTAAACCAAGTGTCATTTCATGTCGGGTTCTGTATTTTCACAAAAGCCGGCAATTGAATTAGCGGCTATTATACTATGTAGAAGTGTATGAACTATAAATATAAATATATATATATATATGTGTCACAAATTTAATGACATGTATATATATATATATGAGGTGTAAAATTGCTGAAAAAAAATGCGTGGGCTCCCGCCCTATTTTCGCAACCAGACAGACAAAGCCAGTGAGTGGGGGCAGATAATAATAGCCCAGAGAGGGACCATTATTTTTGCCCCCCCCCCGGCTACTAACATCTGCCCCCAGACACCCCAGAAAGGGCAAATCTCTAATTAGATTTGCCCTTTCTGGCACTTTGCCCGTCTATTCCCATTGCCCTGTAGCGGTGGCGAATGGGTTAATAAGGGGTTAAAATGACCTTGCAATTGAAAGGTCACTTTAAGCCAGGTTAATAATTGAGAGCTGTCAATTAGACAACTATCAATTATTAATCCTATTGTATGAAAGAAAAATCAAACACACACACTTTAATAAAAAAGAAGTTTAATGAAATAATCACACAGTTTTTGACCATATTTTATTTTCCTGCTAAAACCATTTCCTGTAATAAAAATAAAATAATAAAGCAAAATTATTCTTACCAATCCGATGTACAGTCAGGTCCCACGGTGTAATCCTTCAGAAAGGGTTAATGTTTACTGCAGGGACCGCAGCTAATGCTGCAGCCTCACAGTAAACCCCCAAATGAATGAGTTCCTCTCCTGGCTGACAGGAAAGGAAGTGGAAAGCTTAATTGATTGCTTTCCACTTTCACTTCAGGTCAGCCAGGGACACAATCAGTGACGTCAGAGGGAACTGGTTAACAAAAATAGGGGTTCCCTTTGAAAAAAAAATGGCGTGGGGTCCCCCCTATTTTTGTTAACCAGCCAGATGAAGCAGACCGCTGAGGCCTGGATTTTCAGGCTGTTAAGGAGCCAAGATCCATGGACCTTGCCAGCCTGATAATACCAGGCCACAGCAGTCTGCATATCTTGGCTGATTAACAAAAATAGGGGATCCCCTCGAAAAAAATTGGCGTGGGGTCCCCCCTATTCTTGTTAACCAGCCAGATGAAGCAGACCGCTGAGGCCTGGTTTTTCAGGCTGGTAAGGATCCAATATCCATGGACCTTGCAAGCCTGATAATACCAGGCCACAGCAGTCTGCTTAGCTTGGCTGGTTAACAAAAATAGGGGATCCCCTCGAAAAAAAAAACGGCGTAGGGGTCCCCCTATTTTTGTTAACCAGCCAAGTAAAATGCAGACTGCTGCGGCCTGGTATTAAAAGACTGTCAAGGCCCATGGATTTTGGCCCTCAACAGCCTGATAATACCAGGCTACAGCAGCCCCACATTTGGCGCATCAAAAGATGTGCCAATTGTGGCACTTTACCCGGCTCTTCCCACTTGCCCTGTAGCGGTGGCAAGCGGGGTAATAAGGGGTTAATGTCACCGTTGATTGCACGGTGACAATAAGCCGGTTAATAATGGAGAGGTGTCAATAAGACACCGATCCATTATTAATCCCAAAGTTATTAAATGCATAAAAAAAAGACAAAGCAAGAAAAAAGTATTTTAATGAAATAAAAGAGACAACACAGTTTTCATTTCTTTTATTGTACTCTCATTCCTGCGACGCCATCGATCTCCTGTAAAAAAGAAAAAAAACAAACCAACAGTATACCACCTGTCCGACGCAGTCCATAGTAACGATTGTCCCACGACGATCCAGCTCTGCTACATCGCAATGACAGGCAGAGCCTGTCATCGCGACGCAGCACAGCTGATTACCTGGTTCCCCGGCGGTGACGTCATCGGACTGACTGCTTTACGGCCGGGATTACCCAGCAGTCACTGCAGTTATCGCGAGAAACTGCATGTGACCGCCGGGGAGAAGAGGATGGCGGCCATTAAGCAGTCCGGGATGTGACCGCCGGAGATCTTCTGCCAGGTACGTGCCGCTGACTCCTGACAGACCCGACCGACGGACACTGACAGTGACAGACCCGACCGACGGACACAGACAGTGACAGTGACAAATCCGATTCCGGTATTCGATAAGACGAAAATATCGAAACGAATTATCGAAAGGCCGATAGAGCTAATATCGGCCGATAGCCGATATTTGCATTATCGTATCGCTCAACACTATAGGTGACCAAAGTGTGGTTGGCCCTCTCTACCAACCTATTCGTCTCAGGATGATACGCTGAAGAGAGATTTAACTCAATACTGAGTAGACGACAAACCTCTCTCCAGAACCGAGACGCAAACTGGGGACCTCGGTCACTGACAATTTTGTCCGGCATGCCGTGTAGACGGAAGATGTGCCTAACGAACAACGCTGCCAGAGCCCGTGCAGAAGGTAACCGTGGAAGCGGCACCAAATGCACCATTTTGGAAAAATGGTCGATGATTAACCAAATGATGGTGCAACCCCGAGACTTGGGCAAGCCCATCACAAAGTCCATCCCAACCATCTCCTAGGGCCTGTCTGCCACCGGCAAAGGGTAAAGTAACCCAGCTGGCCGTTGTCGTGGAGACTTATTCTTGGCGCAGGAGACACACGCCCGAACATAGTCCCCAACGTCACGGACCATATGCGGCCACCAGTATGTCCTCGCCAGCAATTCAGATGTCCTCTTTGTCCCAAAGTGTCCACCCACCCTGGACGAATGTGCCCAAGAGAGTACCTCCGGTCGCAAATTGGTAGGCACAAAAGTCTTGCCCGTGGGCACAGACTCTAGCGAAACCGGGGCCACTGTTCTCAGGCTCTCTGTAGGGACGATAAGCCGAGGCTCCTCCACCTCCTCCTCCGAGGACACCACAGAGCGAGAGAGAGCGTCGGCACGAATGTTCTTCTCTCCCGAGAGGAAATGCAGTGTGAAATGAAACCGGGAGAAGAACAAGGACCATCTGGCCTGGCGAGAATTAAGCCGCTGGGCTGTCTGAAGATATACCAAATTTTTGTGATCCGTGAAGACTTGGAAGGGAAAGCAAGCCCCCTCCAACAGATGTCTCCACTCCGAGAAGGCCAACTTCATTGCTAGCAACTCCCTGTCCCCGATGGAATAATTCCTCTCCGCTGGTGTGAAGGTCTTGGAGAAAAAGAAGCATGGATGCTTCCGACCTTGAGCATCCTTTTGGAAGAGGACTGCTCCAGCACCAACGGACGAGGCATCCACCTCCAATATAAATGGCTTATCAACATCGGGGCGATGTAGGATGGGAGCGCTAGCGAAATGGGACTTAATAGACGTGAAGGCCTTGGAGACCTCTTCAGACCACAATTTGGGATTAGCTCCCTTTTTGGTGAGGGCAACCACGGGAGCTACCAAAGTTGAGTAGTGAGGAATAAACTGGCGGTAGTAATTAATGAACCCCATAAAGCGCTGCACCGCCTTTAGAGAATGGGGTTCTTGCCAGTCCACCACCGCCTGTAGTTTGGCAGGATCCATAGCCAATCCCTGGGCGGAGATGATATAGCCCAGAAAAGGTAAGGACTCCTGCTCAAACACACATTTCTCCAACTTTGCGTAGAGGGAATTTGCCCGTAGGAGGTCGAAGACTCTGCAAACATCTCTCTGGTGGGAGTCAATATCTGGGGAAAAGATGAGAATATCATCCAGATAGACTACGACTGAGGTGGAGAGCATATCCCGGAAGATGTCATTAACAAAGTCTTGGAAGACGGCTGGTGCATTACAGAGCCCGAAGGGCATCACCAGATATTCATAGTGCCCGTCCCTGGTATTAAAAGCCGTCTTCCATTCGTCCCCCTCACGGATGCGTATCAGGTTATAAGCACCCCGCAGATCTAACTTCGTAAATATCCTTGCCCCCCATAGCCTATCAAATAGCTCAGAAATTAGAGGCAACGGGTATTTATTCTTAACGGTGATGGCATTAAGACCCCTGTAATCGATGCATGGACGTAACTCTCCGTTCTTCTTCTGCACGAAGAAGAACCCCGCCCCTGCAGGTGACACTGACTTCCTAATGAATCCTCTTGCCAAGTTCTCCTGGATATATTGGGACATAGCCTCCGTCTCCGGGAGAGAAAGGGGATAGACCCGTCCCCGAGGAGGTTCTGCTCCAGGCAAGAGGTCAATAGGACAGTCATAGGGACGGTGAGGTGGAAGGACTTCTGCAGCCTTTTTGGAGAATACGTCTGCATATGACCAATAGTAATTAGGAAGAGAAGTAAGATCTGCGGGCATCTCTGTAGTGGCCACCTGAATGCATTCCCTCATACATCTGCCTTTACATGACTCACCCCAACCCAATATCCTCCCAGAGTTCCACTCAATGTGTGGGGAATGGAAATGGAGCCAGGGCATCCCTAACAAGATCTCGTCTATTCCCTCGGGAATGACTAAAAGTGAGATAATCTCTTGATGGGAAGGTGACATTGACAACGTGAAAGGGATGGTCTGATGTGTGATTGGTGAAGGCAGTGTCGACCCATTCACTATTCGAACAGTCACGGGTTTGGCGAGCATCACCAGAGGTATAGAGTGGCGGAGAGCGAAGGTAGAAGACATGAAATTTCCTTCGGCTCCAGAATCCACACAAAGCATGACTGTTGAAGTGGATGAGCCAAAATTGATTGTCCCCCTAAAGGACACCTTGGAGGCGTGTACTGCTGTGTCTAGTGAACCCCCTCCAATGGTTACTAGACGCGGTCGTTTCCCGACCGCCGTGGACATTTGTTAGCATAATGCCCTATTTGTTGGCAGGCATTACAGGTCACAGATACTCGAGCAGCCCGAGACTTAGGTCTCACTCGAGAAATCTCCATGGCCTCAGGGGAATCGGATGCTTGAATGGAAGATTCCAGAGGTCTGGCAAAGGTGGGCGCCAGCCGGAACCTCTGCCTACACTGGGCCCGCTCCAACCTCCGCTCGTTAAAACGAAGGTCGATGCGGGTAGATATGGTAATGAGCTCCTCCAGTGTGGCAGGAATCTCCCTGGTGGACAAGGCGTCCTTCACATGGTCTGCCAGTCCCCTCCAGTACACGGGTATAAGGACTTTATCTGGCCAATCCAGCTCAGAGACCAGAGTCCGAAATTGGACGGCAAACTGGCTGACCATGGATGAACCCTGAGTGATAGCCAACAATTGAAGAGCCGTATCGTGGGTGACACGAGGTCCTAAAAAGACCTGTTTAAGAGTGTCCAAGAAGAGAGGAGCACTCTGCACCACACGATCATCGCGCTCCCATAACGGCGTTGCCCACTCCAACGCCCTGCTCGACAAAAGGGATATGATAAAACCCACTTTCGCCCGCTCCGTGGGATAACGTGCAGCCAGAAGCTCTAGATGTATGGAGCACTGACTGACGAAACCCCGACATTGTTTACTGTCACCGGTAAACTTGTCTGGAAGTGGGAGGCGGGAAATAGTCGGAGCAGGGGTAGCAGAGGACAAACTGGCGGCGGCCACACTAGCAGCCTGAACCGCGACTGCGGTAACATCCACCGCTGAGGTTGTGCGCTCTAGAGTCGCCAACCTACCCTCCAGCTGCTGGATATACCGCTGCAGACGCTGGTCATCCGCCTTTTTACCAGCCAGACCCTGGCGCTAATATTATGTTAAGGCTGGTGGAACGCACAAAATAATATAAATAATAAGTGCGTTCGCAGCCCGGGGTCCACCGTGCAGGCGAAGCCCACTGCTGGCAAAAAGGCGCAAGAAGCAAACTCTGTTATCCCGCAGAGCTGCCAACATAAACGCCGTAATGCGCTGTGGCAATGAGTGCGAACTCTGTTACTCCACAGAGCCGCTAGAAGAGGAGCCGCAACGCTATATGGCGATGTGTGCGCACTCACTAGACACAACTGAGTGGCAAAGAAAACACGCTAGGGCGCTGACTAGCGTTGAAAGCGAACCCTGTTACGTCACAGGGCCGCTGAGAAAAAGCACTGTGTCCTGTAAGGCTCCCAGATACACAGTTAAGTGCTAAACGCACATAAAGCGTGATCATGCGCTAATGTCCTCGCGAGAGTCACCCGCAATCTATGGCGTCTGAACGCCAGGCACTGAATACGGCAATCAAACTCCTCACTGGTTATGCCGGTAATCTAGGGCATCTAGGACACCGACCCTGACCAGCTACCATACCAAACTCCTCACCGATTAAGTCGGTATTCTAGTGGCTTATTTCAGCCGGGTCCCTATCCACACATACACATGACCACACTGGCGCATAGCATACAATGATTGATATTAGCGCATGGCGGCCCAGCCATGCTACCCCTTTATAGCAACAGCTACAGGACCTTCCAGGAATAAGGACCAATGAGAAGCTGTTACAAACAAACGTAGCTACATGACCTTCCTGGCGGACCAATAGGAGCCGCTGCAGCACCTGAACATGTGACCCCTGATCTCCAATGAGAGATCTCACTCTGGGCATGCTCAGATGGGAAAACGCAGGACTTTGTCTCAAAGACGACTGCTCCAGCACTGGCTAAAATAGCAGATCCAGGAAAGGCAGCAGCAAGTCACTGCACAGTAGAGGAGTGGGCAAGACGCCTGGACCGACGTCTCTGCTGGGCAGGCTCCACTGCGGCCGGAGATGAATGGGAGACCGCAGCGGGACGGGTTCGAGACTCCCCTTGTGCAGCAGCGGGAAATCGAACCCTAACAGCCTGTGAGAGTCTGTGTCTGTTACTCCGCAAATATATACGGAGATTAAAATTTTTCACCTACACCGTATACAGCTGTACGCTTCTGATACAGTACCATATATCTGCTGTTATTTTGAGTACATTTTCACAAACATGAGGAAGTATGGTGGAAGAGGCCGCGGCCACCTGGTACTGAAGGTGGTGGTGGTGGTGCATCTGCTGATAGTGCCAAAAGAACAATAGCACCTAAGGCAGGAGGTGTTGAGCCTGCGTCATCATCTGGCTCCAAAAGGCCTGGAAGACTCCATTTTCTGGGAGTACGTAAACCGCTTTTAAAGCCGGAGCATCAGGAACAGGTTTTGCCTTACATTGCTGAAACAGCCTCCAGCTCTATCGCCTCCTCTTCAGAAGTTTCAAAAACTCTAAGCACTGAGTCGTCAGTGCAGGCTTCACCCCCACCAAAAGTGAAGGATGCGGCAGGCCACACTTCAGATTACTCCATGGAGCTCTTTTCACATACCATGCCCGGGTTATCAAGTCAAATCCTGAATTACCCGGTCCAAGATGAATTTGACATGGAGTGCACTGATGCACAGCCACTGCTATATGATTCTGCTGGTACATTCAACCAGAGCACTACATTGCCCTCGCAGTCTACTGAGCCAGAATGTGACCCTGATGAAACTCAGGTGCCCCTTCCTGCATACTATACCACCTTACACGGTGACACAGAGGAAGGTACAGATGAAATTGAAGAGGAGGTGATGGATGAACCAGTTGTTGACCCAGATTGGCATCCAGGGGGGAAGAGGGTGCCGCTGGCAATAGCTCAGAAGAGGAGGAGGATCCGCAGCAGGTATCGACATCGCAGCTGGGGTTATCTGGCAGGCCCGTAGCAGTCCAAAAAGGTGTTAAAAAAACAAAAAGAGTTGCAGGACAGCTTGGCCAGACGGTCAAATTAGCACAGCGTGCAAGCCCCGAAAATTTATACCATAGTAGGAAGAGTCCAGTTTGGCACTTTTTTGACCAAAGTCCTATTGATGAGGCAAAGGTTATCTGTAAGAAGAGCGGAAGGACCTTTAGTCGAGGGAAAAATCTTAGAAATTTGAATACCAGTTGCATGCTTAGACATTTAATGAACATGCACTTGCAAGCGTAGACGGACTACAAAACCTCAGGTAGCACTTCTGCACCTGCTCTGACTGAAGTTAGCCAGCAATGCTCCATTGCTGCCCCCACTGTAAGCCCACCGGTTGGCACACCACCAGCAAGAAATGTTGAGGTGTCGTCGCAAGGCCAAGGCAGTCAGGTAATCACAATGTTTTTGCAACGAAGACTGCATCTAGGCCATCACCATCACCACCATCACCACCATCACCATCACCAACCCCCTCCCAGTCCGTCATGTCCACCGCTAGTTCCCCCATATGCAGCTCTCAAGTCCAGCTCACCCTACCAGACACTCTGAGTAGGACAAGAAAGTTCTCATCCACTCATCTGCGTACACTGGCTTTGAATGCCTACATTGCCAAACTGATCTCATTAGAGATGATGCCCTTCCATTTGGTTGAAAGCTCAGCATTCAGAGACCTCATTGCCTTCGCTGTCCCATGCTATGACCAACTCACTCGGCACTTAATTTCTAGAAAAGCCATCCCTGCCCTCCACCTGCATATGAAAGACTGCATTGTTCATGCACTCAAACAATCAGTGAGTGGAAAGGTGCACCTCACAACAGATGCATAGGCTAGTAGGCATGGCCAGGGCCGTTACGTGTCCATCACTGCGCACTGGATTAATGTGGTGGATGCAGGGTCCACAGGGGACAGCGGTGGTGGGACAGTGCTGCCTAGCCTACGGAATAGGCAACAGTTGGCTGTAGGCGTTCGACCCTTCTCCTCCTCCTCCAAAAGCGAAAGCTCGTCAACAAAGCGCAGTCGCATAAGCACTCCATCCGCAAATGTCAGTGTTGCACACAAGGTGTCCCACTGTCGAACAGCTAGTGGTAAGCGTCAGCAGGCTGTTTTAAAAATTATGTCTTTGGGCGACAACAGACGCATCGCGGAGGTACTGGCAGACTACTTGCAGCGAGAAACTGAGTCATGGCTTGGCAGTATACATTTTGAGCCAGGCAAGGTTGTCAGTGATGATGGCTGTAATTTTGTGGCGGCCATAGCCCTGGAAAAAATTCAGACACATACCTTACCTGGCTCACACCTTGAACCTGGTGGTGCAGTGATTCTTAAATAATTATCCGGAGTTAAAAGTGCGAAGACTGTACTTACACATCTGTCAAAGCTGAAAGACCTCGGTAAAGTCCTTCAGTGTTTTGAGGAATGTACATGGCTGGTAAGCGTAGATGACGGCATCATAAGCATGAGCATCCCACTTATGCGTCTGCTCATGCAAGCTTTGACTCACATTAAGGATCAGGCATCTGCAGCGGAGGAGGATGAGGGGTAAGAGGAGGAGGGAAGCCTTGATGACAGTCAGCCATTGTCTGCTCAGGGAACTGTCCTGGACGAGGTGGAGGAAAAAGAGGAAAAGGAGGATGAGGGGATGATTATTTTGGGGAGGAGAATGCTTCTCAGGGGGCAAGAGAAAATGTTGGCTTGCCAAGGTCAGGTACAGGGTTTGTGCGTGCATGGAGGGATGTGGATTTGGCAGAAAGTGCTCCTCCACCCACCACTGGCAGTGCAGCATTGACACCTGGAACATTGGCCCACATGTGTGATTATGCCTTGCAGATCCTAAAAAGGGACCCCCCGCATTGCCAAAATTATGAAGGATGACGACTACACCTTGGCCAGCATCCTCGATCCATGCTATAAAAGCAAATTACAGAACATCATGCCACAGGAGAACCTAGAGCTAATATTGGCGAACAAACAAGCAACTCTGGTAAACCATTTGTTAGAGACATTCCCAGCACACAGCAGCGGTGCAGGTTCTACCACAAGCCGTACAGGGCCAAATGGAAGAGATGTTCGTGGTGCACACAGCCGAAGTGGCGTTGGAGACAGGGGTTTCATGACCATGTTGTGGACTGATTTCTCGAGTACCGCTCACACGACTGGTAATACTGAATCGATTGCAACAGAAAGGAGACAGCAATTGTCAAATATGGTTAAAAATTGCTTTTCCTCCCCTATTGATGTTCTCCCTCACAGGTCATTTTTCTTTGACTACTGGGCCTGTAAACTCGACACCTGGCCTGAATTGGCACAATATGCCTTACAGGATCTCGCTTGCCCTGCTGGTAGTGTGCTATCAGAAAGAGTCTTCAGTGCTGCTGGATCAATCCTGACAGAAAGAAGGACCCGTCTGTCGACCCAAAATGTTGATGATCTAACCTTCATTAAAATGAACCATGCTTGGGTTTCAAAGGATTTTGTCCCGCCTTCCCCTGATGACACATGGGTTGCCAGCAAAATGGCTCGCTTTATCCACCTCTTCCTCAGTCTTCTCCAATTCCTCCATTTGCAGCTGCTGAACGTCCAGCCTACACCTCAACATATGCCAGTTTTCCACCTCCCTAACTGGGCTGCCCCCCCCAGGACCAGGGTCACCACCTGGCGCACACGGGCAAGTGCCGATGCTCTGAGCAGGTGGGGGGGCCGACTCTTGGGTGGCGGCACTGGCACAGAGCCCCTCATAGTACAATAAAGTGTCTCTGATGGTGGGGGGGCCAACTTGCTGTCAGACACTCCGGCGTACTATGAGGGGCCCTGTGCCAGTACCTGCGCCCATGAGTGGGCACCCCCTGCTTGCTCAGGGCCCCAGCACTTGCAATACTTACCGCTCCCTGCTCCACCGCTGTGGAGTCTGGGCAGTTAAATCCTTCACAGGGACGGCCACTACAAATTTGGTGAACTGATCAATGATGGTTAAGACGTAGCTATGGCCTGTCCTGCAGGGCTCTACCTTCAGATGATCAATGGCTACCATTTCTAATGGACGTCGACTCACAATTGGATGCAGTGGTGCTTTCTGATCAGCTTTCACAGTTTTCCTAGTCACAGACGTGTGACATTCCTGGCACCATTTTTCAATGTCTCCTCTCATGTCAATCCAAGAGAATCGTCTACGGCCTCTGACTTCTGTCTTTTGCACTCCAAAGTGACCAGACTGATCATGATAGGCAGTGAGGACCATGTCTACATCTCTCCTTGGGATCACAATTTGATGGAAACGACTAACGGTGATGACATCCATGCTACTGCGATACAGCAACCCTTTCTTCACAAAGAACCGTTTTCGCTGTCTCCACAGACAAAGTAATTGAGGGTCAGCATCGCCTCTGCGAATTCGACTGGGAGATTTTCCCGTGATTAGGAATTCGCAAATTTCTGCAATCACTCTACTTTCAGTCTGTACTTGTATCCATCTAGCTTCCTGTAGCGGAGAGTCTGGACTGGCTTACTGAGACTGAAATATATACGAAGATTTAAAATTACCCCAACCCTGTATACAGCTGTACGCTTCCAATACATTACCCTTTTTCTACTTTTTATATTCTGGTCTAATCCAAACTGAGCCTGTGAGCATCTGTGTCTGACTCTGGAAAAATATACGGAGATTTACAATTACCCCTAGGCTGTATACAGCTGTACGCTTGTGATACAGTACCCTTTTTGGCAGAAAGTCCTCCTCCCCCCACCACTCTAAGTGCATCATTGACACCTGGAGCATTGGCCCACATGTGTGATTATTTCTTGCGGATCTTCTTTTAATATTCTTGTGTAATCCATACTGAGCCTGTGAGCGTCATAGTCTGACTCCTGAAATATATACGTAGATTTACAATATTTTCATTATACTATTTATACCTGGTATCTGGTGATAGAGTACCCCTTTTTCAGGTTTTTATATTGTGGTCTAATCCATACTGAGCCTATGAGCGTCTGTCTGTTACTCCGAAAATATATACGGAGATGTAAAAATTACACCAACAATGTATACAGCTGTACTCTTCTAATACATTACCCTTTTACTACATTTTATATTCAGGTGTAATCCATACTGAGCCTGAGAGCATCTGTGTCTGAGTCCTGAAATATATACGGAGATTTCCAATAATTTCACTATACTATATATTCCTGGTATCTGGTGATACAGTACCCCTTTTTCATTTTTTTATATTCTTGTTTAATCCATACTGAGCCTGAGAGTGTCTGTGTCTGCCTCCTGAAATATATAAGGAGATTTCCAATATTTTCACCATACTATACATACCTGGTATCTGGTGATACAGTACCCCTTTTTCATTTTTTTATATTCTTGTTTAATCCATACTGAGCCTGAGAGCATCTGTGTCTGCCTCCTGAAATATATAAGGAGATTTCCAATATTTTCACCATACTATACATACCTGGTATCTGGTGATACACTACTGTTATGTTTCGGTAGCTGAGGAGTGCAGGTAAAAAAGGCAATACACCAGAGCAGTTGGAATCTATGAGATTGCAGTACCCTGACTAACCACCACAACTAGAGGCAGCCGTGGAGCGTTCCTACGTTGGTCCTAGACGCCTCGTCACAGCCTGAGAAACTAACTACACCTAAAGATAGAAAGAGGAAAGCTATCTGCCACGGAGCAG
>JARQOD010004037.1:35088-58681 GCA_033576555.1 Oophaga sylvatica | reverse complement strand
GGGTTATGTTTCTACTGTGGTGATGCCTCTCATGCTATTTCAGTCTGCCTAAGCGGGGGAAAGACGTTTTGCATGCTCAGTTGTCTTGGATAGTGTTCAGACTAAATTTTTGTTGACTGTTACCCTGATTTGCTCCCTGTCCACATTTTCTGCTTAGGCTTTCGTTGATTCGGGAGCAGCTATTAACTGATGGATTTTGATTTTGCTAAACGTTGTGGGTTTCCCTTGATACCCCTACGGGAAGTCTATTCCCCTACTGGGGATCGATTCTACCCCTTTGGCTGAGAATAAACCTCAGTTCTCTACTCAGGTGATAATGAGGGTTGAACCTGATCATCAGGAGAGTTGCAAATTTTTGGTGCTGTATAATCTGCATGACATTATCGTACTGGGTTTCCTTGGTTACAGTCTCATAATCCTGTTTTGGATTGGAAATCTGTGTCTGTAACCAGTTGGGGCTGCCAATGTGTTAATAAGAACACTCCTGTTTTTTCTGCCTCCCCCCAGGCTCAGGATGTTCCTAACTTTTTGACTAATTTTTTGATGTGTTAGCGAAAGTAAATCTGCATTCTTGCCCCCCCATAGGAGCTATGACTGCGCTATTGAATTAGTGCCTGGTAGTAAATTCCTAAAGGTCGCCTTTTTAACTTGTCTGTACCTGAACATGACGCTATGCGGTCTTATATCAAGGAGTCATTGGAGAAGGGTCATATCAGACCATCCTCTTCACCCTTGGGTGCCGGTTTTTTCTTTGTGGCCAAAAAGGATGGTTCATTAAGGCCGTGTATTGATTATGTCTCTTGAACAATATCACTGTGAAATATCAATATCCGTTACCCTTGATTTCTGACCTGTTTTCCAGGGTGAAAAGTGCTACTTCGTTTACCAAGCTTGACCTCAGGGGGGCATATAACCTTATTCGCATTAAGCACGGGGATGAATGGAAGACGGCATTTAATACCCAGAGGGGCATTTTGAGTCCCTAGTGATCCCCTTTGGGCTCACTAATGCTGCGTCTGTCTTCCAGTCCTTCATGAATGACATTTTCAGGGATTTTGTGGATAAATTTCTAATTGTTTATTTGGATGATATCTTGATTTTTTTCCAATGACTGGGACTCTCATGTGAAACATGTTCGGACTGTGTTCCAGATTTTGAGAGAGAATGCTCTGTATGTGAAGGGATCAAAGTGTCCTTTGGCGTACAGAGGATCTCATTTCTGGGATTCATTTTGTCTCCATCTGTTATTGAAATGGACCCGGTCAAGGTTCAGGCCATCTGTGATTGGGTCCAACCTACTTCATTAAAGGCTCTTCAAAGATTCTTGGGTTTTGCCAGTTTTTATCGTAAATTTATTGGTAATTTCTCTGTTATTGTTAAACCATTGACTGATTTGACCAAAAAAGGGTTCTGATGTGGTGAATTGGCCTCCTGAGGCAGTCTCTGCGTTTCAGGAACTTAAGCAGAGATTCACTTCTGCTCCTGTTCTACGGCAGCCTGATGTTTCTCTGCCATTTCAGTTGGAGGTTGATGCCTCTGAAATTGGGGCAGGTGCCGTTTTGTCCCAAAGAGATCCAGAGACCTCTAAAAGTAACCCTTGTGCCTTTTTCTCTCGAAAATTTTCTCCAACTGAACGTAATTATGACGTGGGTAATCGGGAGTTATTGGCCATGAAGTGGGCTTTTGAAGAGTGGAGACATTGGCTGGAGGGAGCCAAACATCAGGTGGTGGTCCTCAGGACCATAAGAATCTGGTTTATCTGGAATCAGCCAAGCGACTTAATCCTAGACAGGCCAGGTGGGCCTTGTTTTTCACACGTTTTAATTTTGTGGTTTCCTTTTTCCTGGCACTAAGAATGTTAAGGCGGATGCCCTCTCGAGGAGTTTCCTTGCGGACTCTCCTGAGTTATCTGATCCTGCTGTTATTTTGAAAGTGGGTGTAGTTCTTTCCGCCATCTCGCCCAATTTGAGACTGGCTCTGAAGGGTGTCAGGAGGATAAACCCGAGCGCTGCCCTATTGGGAAATTGTTTGTCCCAGACCGGTGGAAAAAGAGTGTGATGTCTGCGATTCATTGTTCCGCATTGGCCGGTCATCCCGGAATTTTTGGTACCAGAGACTTGGTTAGTCGGTCCTTTTGGTGGCCTACTTTGTCTCGTAACGTCAGGGAATTTGTGCAGTCCTGCGGGACTTGCTCTCGCTCCAAGCCTTGCTCTTGCTCTAGTGGTTTGTTGATGCCATTGCCGGTGCCCAAGAGACCATGGACCCATATCTCTATGGATTTCATTTCCGACCTCCTTGTTTCTCAGAGAATGACCGTTATCTGGGTGATTTGTGATAGGTTTTCAAAAATGATACATCTTGTGCCATTACCTAAGTTGCCTTCCTCCTCTGAATTGGTGCCTTTGTTCCTTCAGCACGTGGTTCGGTTACACGGCATTCCTGAGAACATTGTGTCTGACAGAGGAGTCCAGTTTGTTTCCAGATTTTGGAGGACTTTTTGTTCTAAACTTGGTGTTCAATTGTCTTTCTCCTCGGCTTTTCATCCTCAGACCAATGGACAAACTTAGAGAACAAACCAGACATTGGAGACTTATCTGAGATGCTTTGTGTCTGCTGATCAGGATGACTGGGTCTCTTTTTTGCCTTTGGCTGAGTTTGCTCTTAATAGGGCTAGCTCTGCCACTTTGATGTCTCCATTTTTCTGCAATTTTGGGTTTCACCCTCGATTTTCTTCAGGACAGACGGAGGCTTCTGTCTGTCCAGGTGTTGACTCTGTTGTGGAGCGTATGCAGCAGATTTGGGACCAGGTAGTGGAGAGGTTGTCCCTCTCTCAGGAGAGGGCCCAGCGGTTTGCCAACCGGCATAGGACTGATGGTCCTCGGTTTGAAGTGGGGGACTTGGTCTGGTTGTCCTCGAGAAATATCCCTATGAGAGTTGCATCTCCTAAGTTTAAGCCTAGGTTCATTGGACCTTATAAGATCATGGAGATTCTTAATCCTGTTTCCTTTCGTTTACTTCTTCCAGGGACATTTAAGATCCATAACGTGTTCCACAAGTCCTTATTAAAGAGGTTTGTCGAGCCAGTGGTTCCTATGGCTGTGCCTCCTGACCCTGTTTTGGTTGAGGGCAATCTGGAGTATGTGGTTGAGAAAATATTGAATTCTCGTTTTTCTAGATGGAAACTCCAGTATTTGGTTAAGTGGAGAGGTTATGGTCAGGAGGACAATTCTTGGGTGTTTGCTTCGGACATCCATGCTAGGAGACTCATCCGTGCGTATCACAGAGCTCATCCTGACCGACCTGGTTGCTCAGGGGGGGTACTGTTGTGAATGTGCTAGAAATGAATTCTGAGCAGAAGCTCCCTCTGGTGGTTACAAACAGTACTGAACTATCCAATGAAGATTGTGAAGATTGACGATCAGGTGTTACTGACTGGTCTTATATAAGGGAGGTCTCATCTTTGATTCCTGTTCATTTTTAGCCTGCTGTTTCGTGCCTGCATCTTCTGCTAACAGATAAGACATTTTCTTCTTTTAGTTTTTTGTGCTTGCTTTTTGCATTTTGTCCTGCACATTCTGTGGGGGTCTGCCGGGTCCCCTCCGGGGGCTTGTGCTCCTCTCAGTTTAGTTCAGCCACTGTTGTTTGTTCATTTGCCTTTTCCAGTTTTTTCAGTGGCTGCTGTTTAGTTTTGTTACACCAGAGAACTAATTTAGGTGGTAGAGGTCGTGTGATCTCAGGTGTTTTTGTAATTAGTAGTGTTGGTACTTTTCAGGGTTTTTTGGGATTGCAGTAAGTGCCCTTCCTATCCTTTTCTATTTAGATAGTTTGGGCCCCAACGTTTGCTCATACTATTTTCTGTCTGTGTCTGTATTTCTTCTTGTCTAACCGCCTTTACATGTTTGGGGGCTTTCTATGTTCTTTGGGGATCTGCTCCGGGGCAGATAGTTTTCCTCTTTCTGTCTTTAGGTGTAGTTAGCTTCTCAGGCTGTGACGAGGCGTCTAGGACCAACGTAGGAACGCTCCACGGCTGCCTTTAGTTGTGGTGGTTAGTCAGGGTACTGCAATCCCATAGATTCCAACCTCTCTGGTGTATTGCCTTTTTTGCCTGCACTCCTCAGCTACCGAAACATAACAATAACCCTAACAGGATAATGAAGGGCTGAAACCTTGGTCAAAGTTATCTGAGCACATAAATCTCCAAGAGTGCAAAATTTTTGTAAACTTTTTGTAATTTTTAAAATATAAGAGATGAAAATATATATTTTTTGCCTAGAATTCCCGGGAAATGTGTCATCTGTAACTTCACACCACTTAGAGATCATTCCATCTTCATCTTGCTTAACTGCTCACAAATTCACATGAACAGTAATTTTGACCAGGGATGCCCAAATTTTACAGACCACTGTATGTGGTCCCTGCTCTGTGATCTTGACTGTCGGTATACAGGTGGTCTCTGCTCTCTGTACACAGGTGGTCTCTGCTCTCTGTACACAGGTGGTCTCGGCTCTCTGTATACAGGTGGTCTCGGCTCTCTGTATACAGGTGGTCTCGGCTCTCTGTATACAGGTGGTCTCGGCTCTCTGTACACAGGTGGTCTCGGCTCTCTGTATACAGGTGGTCTCTGCTCTCTGTACACAGGTGGTCTCTGCTCTCTGTACACAGGTGGTCTCGGCTCTCTGTATACAGGTGGTCTCGGCTCTCTGTATACAGGTGGTCTCGGCTATCCGTATACAGGTGGTCTCTGCTCTCTGTAGAAAGGTGGTCTCTGCTCTCTGTACACAGGTGGTCTTGGCTCTCTATATAGGTGGTCTTGGCTCTCTGTATACAGGTGGTCTTGACTCTCTTTATACAGGTGGTCTCTGCTCTCTGTATACAGGTGGTCTTGGCTCTCTATATAGGTGGTCTTGGCTCTCTTTATACAGGTGGTCTCTTCTCTCTGTATGCAGGTGGTCTTGGCTCTCTTTATACAGGTGGTCTCGGCTCTCTGTATATAGGTGGTCTCGGCTCTGTATATAGGTGGTCTCGGCTCTGTATATAAGTGGTCTCGGCTTCCTGTATATAGATGGTCTTGACTATATATTGGTGGTCTGCTCTCTGTATACAGGTGGTCTCGGCTCTATGTATATAGGTGGTCTTGGCTCTCTGTATACAGGTGGTCTTGGCTCTCTGTATACAGGTGGTCTCAGCTCTATATAGGTGGTCTTGCCTCTGTCTGTATCCAGGTGGTCTCTGCTCTCTGTACACAGGTGGTCTCGGCTCTCTGTATATAGGTGGTCTCGGCTCTCTGTATACAGGTGGTCTCAGTTGTCTGTATATAGGTGGTCTCAGCTCTCTGTACACAGGTGGTCTCGGCTCTGTATACAGGTGGTCTCGGCTCTCGTATACTGGTGGTCTCGGCTCCCTGTATACAGGTGGTCTCGGCTCTCTGTACACAGGTGGTCTCGGGTCTCTGTATACAGGTGGTCTCGGCTCTCTGTATAGAGGTGGTCTCAGCTCTCTGAACACAGGTGGTCTCGGCTCTCTGTACACAGGTGGTCTCGGCTCTCTGTATACAGGTGGTCTCGGCTCTCTGTATACAGGTGGTCTCGGCTCTCTGTATACAGGTGGTCTCTGCTCTCTGTACACAGGTGGTCTCGGCTCTCTGTATACAGGTGGTCTTGGCTCTCTGTATACAGGTGGTCTCGGCTCTCTGTATACAGGTGGTCTCGGCTCTCTGTACACAGGTGGTCTCGGCTCTCTGTACACAGGTGGTCTCGGCTCTCTGTATACAGGTGGTCTCGGCTCTCTGTATACAGGTGGTCTCGGCTCTCTGTATACAGGTGGTCTCGGCTCTCTGTACACAGGTGGTCTCGGCTCTCTGTACACAGGTGGTCTCGGCTCTCTGTATACAGGTGGTCTCGGCTCTCTGTACACAGGTGGTCTCGGCTCTCTGTATACAGGTGTCTCGGCTCTCTGTATACAGGTGGTCTCGGCTCTCTGTACACAGGTGGTCTCGGCTCTCTGTATACAGGTGGTCTCGGCTCTCTGTATATAGGTGGTCTTGGCTCTCTGTATACAGGTGGTCTCGGCTCTCTGTATACAGGTGGTCTTGGCTCTCTGTATACAGGTGGTCTCGGCTCTCTGTACACAGGTGGTCTTGGCTCTCTGTACACAGGTGGTCTCGGCTCTCTGTATATAGGTGGTCTCGGCTCTCTGTATACAGGTTGTCTCGGCTCTCTGTACACAGGTGGTCTCGGCTCTCTGTACACAGGTGGTCTCGGCTCTCTGTATACAGGTGGTCTCGGCTCTCTGTATACAGGTGGTCTCGGCTCTGTGTACACAGGTGGTCTCGGCTCTCTGTATACAGGTGGTCTCGGCTCTCTGTATACAGGTGGTCTCGGCTCTGTGTACACAGGTGGTCTCGGCTCTCTGTATACAGGTGGTCTCGGCTCTCTGTATACAGGTGGTCTCGGCTCTCTGTACACAGGTGGTCTGGCGGCTCTCTGTACACAGGTGGTCTCGGCTCTGTGTACACAGGTGGTCTCGGCTCTCTGTTATACAGGTGGTCTCGGCTCTCTGTATACAGGTGGTCTCGGCTCTCTGTATACAGGTGGTCTGGCTCTCTGTAACAGGTGGTCTCGGCTCTCTGTACACAGATGGTCTCGGCTCTCTGTATACAGTGGTCTCGGCTCTGTGTACACAGGTGGTCTCGGCTCTCTGTACACAGGTGGTCTCGGCTCTCTGTAACAGGTGGTCTTGGCTCTCTGTATACAGGTGGTCTGGCTCTCTGTATACAGGTGGTCTCGGCTCTCTGTATACAGGTGGTCTCGGCTCTCTGTATACAGGTGGTCTCGGCTCTCTGTATACAGGTGGTCTCGGCTCCTCCTGTCAGTGATGCTGGTTTTCTCTCCTCTCCTGATGGAGCCCCCGTGGTCACATGACCTGTGGTTTCCGTAGACACGCCACTCGCTGTACTGTAGGATGCTGAGAGCAGGGAGCGGCGAGTCCTCACATCTGCCAGGTCGGAGCCCCCCGGACCCCGTATGTGATGTTAATTATCATTAACCCTGCGCACTCTGCATGATCATTAACCCTGCGCACTCTGCATGATCATTAACCCTGCGCGCTCCGCATGATCATTAACCCTGCGCGCTCCGCATTATCATTAACCCTGCGTGCTCCGCATGATCATTAACCCTGCGTGCTCCGCATGGTCATTAACCCTGCGCGCTCCGCATGACCATTAACCCTGCGCACTCCGCATGACCATTAACCCTGCACGCTCCGCATGATCATTAACCCTGCGTGCTCTGCATGATCATTAACCCTGCGTGCTCTGCATGATCATTAACCCTGCGCGCTCCGCATGATCATTAACCCTGCGCGCTCTGCATGATCATTAACCCTGCGCGCGCTGCATTATCATTAACCCTGCGTATGCTGGTGATGTACTGTCGGATGCATGGATGGGGTGGCCTGTGTCCCCCATCTTCGTGTGGCGGGGCGAGGTTCGTCCTCTCGTATCCTCTACATTGAGTCCTGTCCAGATTTGACTTGTATGTAATGACATCTGCTGTCGCCGGGTGCAGGATACAAGGGGTTAATCTGTAGACCGCCGTCCTCTGTACCATCTAGAGTCCGGGGATACGCTGCTCATCCGGCTTCTCCTGCCCGGCCCTCGCACTTTCTTACTTTTGAACATTTCTGGGGCTCTGAATTTTGTGGTCTATTTGTCTCTTCACATTTTGGTATGTCAGGGGTCAGAGGCGGGGCTGACCTTAGTCTTGGTATGTCAGGGGTCGGAGGCGGGGCTGACCTTAGTCTTAGTGTGTCAGGGGTCAGAGGTGGGGCTGACCTTAGTCTTAGTGTGTCAGGGGTCAGAGGCGGGGCTGACCTTAGTCTTAGTGTGTCAGGGGTCAGAGGCGGGGCTGACCTTAGTGTGAGGTTGGAGGCGGGGCTGACCTTAGTGTGTGAGGGTTAGAGGCGGGGCTGACCTTAGTGTGTGAGGGTTAGAGGCGGGGCTGACCTTAGTGTGTGAGGGTTAGAGGCGGGGCTGACCTTAGTGTGTGAGGGTTAGAGGCGGGGCTGACCTTAGTGTGTGAGGGTTAGAGGCGGGGCTGACCTTAGTGTGTGAGGGTTAGAGGCGGGGCTGACCTTAGTGTGTGAGGGTTAGAGGCGGGGCTGACCTTAGTGTGTGAGGGTTAGAGGCGGGGCTGACCTTAGTGTGTGAGGGTTAGAGGCGGGGCTGACCTTAGTGTGTGAGGGTTAGAGGCGGGGTTGACCTTAGTGTGTGAGGGTTAGAGGCGGGGCTGACCTTAGTGTGTGAGGGTTAGAGGCGGGGCTGATCTTAGTGTGTGAGAGTTAGAGGCGGGGCTGACCTTAGTGTGTGAGGGCCAGAGGCGGGGCTGACCTTAGTGTGTGAGGGCCAGAGGTGGGGCTGACCTTAGTGTGTGAGGGTCGGAGGCGGGGCTGACCTTAGTGTGTGAGGGCGGGCCGGAGGCGGTGCTGACCTTAGTGTGTGAGGGCCAGAGGAAGGGCTGACCTTAGTATGTGAGGGCCAGAGGCGGGGCTGACCTTAGTGTGTGAGGGCCAGAGGCGGGGCTGACCTTAATGTGTGAGGGCCAGAGGCGGGGCTGACCTTAGTGTGTGAGGGCCAGAGGCGGGGCTGACCTTAGTCTTAGTGTGTCAGGGGTCAGAGGCGGGGCTGACTTTAGTCTTAGTGTGTCAGGGGTCAGAGGCGGGGCTGACCTTAGTGTGAGGTTGGAGGCAGGGCTGACCTTAGTGTGTGACGGTTAGAGGCGGGGCTGACCTTAGTGTGTGAGGGCCCAGAGGCGGGGCTGACCTTAGTGTGTGAGGGCCAGAGGTGGGGCTGACCTTAGTGTGTGAGGGTCGAGGCGGGGCTGACCTTAGTGTGTGAGGCGGGGCGACCTAGTGTGTGAGGTAGAGGGGGCTGACCTTAGTGTGAGGTTAGGGGGGCTGACCTTAGTGTGTGAGGTAGAGGCGGGGCTGACCTTAGTGTGTGAGGGCAGAGCGGGCTGACCTTAGTGTGTGAGGGAGAGGGGGGCTGACCTTAGTGTGTGAGGGTCAGAGGCGGGGCTGACCTTAGTGTGTGAGGGTCAGAGGCGGGGCTGACCTTAGTGTGTGAGGGCAGAGGGGGGCTGACCTTAGTGTTGAGGTTAGAGCGGGCTGACCTTAGTGGTGAGGTTAGAGGGGCTGACCTTAGGTGTAGGGTTAGGCGGGCTGATCTTAGTGTGTGAGTAGAGGCGGGGCTGACCTTAGTGTGTGAGGGTTAGAGGCGGGCTGACCTTAGTGTGTGAGGTTAGAGGCGGGGCTGACCTTAGTGTGTGAGGGTTAGAGGCGGGGCTGATCTTAGTGTGTGAGGGTTAGAGGCGGGGCTGACCTTATGTGTGGGTAGAGGCGGGGCTGACCTTAGTGTGTGAGGGCAGAGGGGGCTGACCTTAGTGTGTGAGTGTGAGGCGGCTGCCTTAGTGTGTTGAGGGAGGCGGGGCTGACCTTGTGTGTGAGGGTGAGGCTGACTTAGTTGTGAGGCAGAGGCGGGGCTGACCTTAGTGTGTGAGGGTTAGAGGCGGGGCTGACCTTAGTGTGTGAGGGTTAGAGGCGGGGCTGACCTTAGTGTGTGAGGGTTAGAGAGGCGGGGCTGACCTTAGTGTGTGGAGGTTAGAGGCGGGGCTGACCTTAGTGTGTGAGGTTAGAGGCGGGGCTGACCTTAGTGTGTGAGGGTTAGAGGCGGGGCTGACCTTAGTGTGTGAGGGTTAGAGGCGGGGCTGACCTTAGTGTGTGAGGGTTAGAGGCGGGGCTGACCTTAGTGTGTGAGGGTTAGAGGCGGGGCTGACCTTAGTGTGTGAGGGTTAGAGGCGGGGCTGACCTTAGTGTGTGAGGGTTAGAGGCGGGGCTGACTTAGTGTGTGAGGGTCAGAGGCGGGGCTGACCTTAGTGTGTGAGGGTTAGAGGCGGGGCTGACCTTAGTGTGTGAGGGTTAGAGGCGGGGCTGACCTTAGTGTGTGAGGGTTAGAGGCGGGGTGACCTTAGTGTGTGAGGGTTAGAGGCGGGGCTGACCTTAGTGTGTGAGGGTTAGAGGCGGGGCTGACTTAGTGTGTGAGGGCCAGAGGCGGGGCTGACCTTAGTGTGTGAGGGCCAGAGGTGGGGCTGACCTTAGTGTGTGAGGGTCGGAGGCGGGGCTGACCTTAGTGTGTGAGGGCCAGAGGCGGGGCTGACCTTAGTGTGTGAGGGCGGGCCGGAGGCGGTGCTGACCTTAGTGTGTGAGGGCCAGAGGCAGGGCTGACCTTAGTGTGTGAGGGCCAGAGGCGGGGCTGACCTTAGTGTGTGAGGGCCAGAGGCGGGGCTGACTTTAATGTGTGAGGGCCAGAGGCGGGGCTGACCTTAGTGTGTGAGGGCCAGAGGCGGGGCTGACCTTAGTGTGTGAGGGTTAGAGGCGGGGCTGACCTCAGTGTGTGAGGGTTAGGGGCGGGGCTGACCTTAGTGTGTAAGGGTTAGAGGCGGGGCTGACCTTAGTGTGTGGAGGGTTAGAGGCGGAGCAGACTTTAGTGTGTGAGGGTTGGTGGCGGGGCTGACCTTAGTGTGTGAGGGTTGGAGGTGGGGCTGACCTTATGTGTGGGCCAGAGGCATGGCTGACCTTAGTGTGTGTGGGCCTGATGCGGGGCTGACCTTATTGTGTGTGGGCCAGAGGCAGAGCTGACCTTAGTGTTTGTGGGCCAGAGGCGGAGCTGACCTTAGTTTGTGTGGGCCAGAGGCGGGTTGACATTAGTGTGTGTGGGCCTGATGCGGGGCTGACCTTTGTGTGTGTGTACCAGAGGCGTGGCTGACCTTAGTGTGTGTGTGCCAGAGGCGTGGCTGACCTTAGTGTGTGTGGGCCAGAGGCGTGTCTGACCTTAGTGTGTGGGCCAGAGGCGTGGCTGACCTTAGTGTGTGTGCCGGAGGCGTGGCTGACCTTAGTGTGTGGGCCGTAGGCAGGGCTCACCTTAGTGTGTGTGGGCCTGATGCGGGGCTGCCCCTGTGATACACATGTACCTATAATGCACTTCTGTAGGTTCACACGTAGCGACTGCTGCACGGTTCACATGCTGCCAACGACTTCACCCACACTGGCTTTTACCAGGAAAAGGTGGGGATTTTCAGTGCCATTTTTGGCCACTAAGAGTTTGCAGGTGACTGACAGTTGTTTTTGTCTGTCTGCTGCCTCTTCTGTGCCCACTGCCCCCTCTGTGCCCACTGCCCCCTCTGTGCCCTCTGCCCCCTCTGTGCCCTTTGCCTCCTCTGTGCCCTCTGCCTCCTCTGTGCCCTCTGCCTCCTCTGTGCCCTCTGCCTCCTCTGTGCCCGCTGCCTTTTCTGTGCCCTCTGCCCCTTCTGTGCCTGCTGCCTCCTCTGTGCCCTCTGCCTCCTCTGTGACCGCTGCCTCCTCTGTGACCGCTGCCTCCTCTGTGCCCGCTACCCCCTCTGTGCCCGCTGCCTCCTCTGTGCCCACTTCCTCCTCTGTGCCCGCTGCCTCCTCTGTGCCCGCTGCCCCCTCTGTGCCTGCTGCCTTCTCTGTGCCCTCTGCCTCCTCTGTGTTCGCTGCCTCCTCTGTGCCTGCTGCCTCCTCTGTGCCCACTGCCCCCTCTTTGCTTGCTGCCTCCTCTGTGCCTGCTGCCACCTCTGTGCCCGCTGCCCCTCTGTGCCCGCTGCCTCCTCTGCCCGCTTCCCCCTCTGTGCCCGCTGCCTCCTCTGTGCCCGCTGCCTCCTCTGTGCCCGCTGCCTCCTCTGTGCCCGCTGCCCCCTCTGCGCCCGCTGCCCCTGTGCCCGCTGCCTGCTCTGTGAACCACTGCCCCTCTTTGCTTGCTGCCCCCTCTGTGCCCGCTGCCCTCTCTGCCCGCTCATCTTGGTATAGTTTATTAATGGTCTCCAAACAAGGATGAAGCAGCAGGAACGTTTCTATTTGGGTCTTGTGTCCGTGACTTGTTCCTGAGTCTCTGTGTAAATGAACAGCGCCCCCTCTGATCATAGAAAGTGCTGCGCCACCTGTAACTCGTGGACACACTGTCCTCTTTTTGTGGTCGTTCGCAGAGGCGGTGTAAACCGTTTGAATAATGTGGAGTGGGCCGTGCGGGTGATGCGCCTCGGACTTCCCTCGTGCTGCCCCTCTCTTTCCTGCCCGTCGCCTGCCCCCTGCGAGCACTGCTGTAACCTGGCGCTGCAGGAATGTCTGTACTCTGAATATTGGAGCCGTGTTTACCTCTGTGGTCGCCTTTATTCTTTTCTGCCCTGTTGCAGATATCGCTTTGTACCTTCTGGTGTTTGCATCGATCGGCCGCCATCCGTATCGATCCGTTGCATCTTTGGCGCAGCGTTATTCCTTGTAGCTTTGCACAGACTGAGGTCCGTGAGACGCCACGACCGCCGGTCCTAGACCAGGGCCCCCGCTGCACGCTCGCAGGGTACACAGACACTACGCGTTTCGGGTCCATCTTCACCCATGCACAGTTGCCCTACGACCATTGTGATAATGAGCCTCGGCACACAGATGATGGCGGGGGCCACAGAACACATAAGGGACAGAGCGGGGCCCCGGGCTGGAGATAACACTCCTTGCTCCGCCTGAGAAGTGGAGCGCAGCGTAATGCAGCAGAGAGGAAAGAGCGGCGCACGTCTTCTGCCGCTATGATGGAGCACGGAGTGTGATGGAACCACGTGTATAATTATGCATCATTTAAAGGGGCACACCATAAACATCGCGTGGTCCCCGTCCCCCACGTTCTCTTCCCTTACAGAAAAGTTTTGCAGCTCCTCGAAATTATCTCCATGTTCTGCACAGAAGACGTTTATCAGACTCCGCCCCCTTGACTTTCTGATTACTAAGCTCCTCCCTGAATAAGTGACCTCATCAGGTCTCACTTTATGGCGCTGTGATATACTGGATTTTCAGTTTACATTTCCCCTTTCTTTCCTTCCCGTTCAGCCCGGCTCACCCTCTATCCAACATGAATGACGCTATGGTCACGCACATCTCGTCCGGAGCCCTGACGCCAATCAAGAGGTAGGAAAAAGCATGGAGGAGTCGCCACCGTCTGCGGGTGGGAGATGGGGGGTGCGATGTACGTAGGAGTATATATATATATATATATATTATATATATTATTATATATATATATTATATAACATACTGTAGGAGGTATCCTGTATACATCATTACTACAGTGGATATTAAAAAAAAGTTTACACGTCCCTGGTATTAGTGTCAGGGTGTGCAGATTTATGCAGCCACATTATTTTCCTTCCATTGTTCTGTTGTCAGGCTGAGTCCAGGAGAGGTGAGTGCGAGTTATTGTCCTCCATTATCAGCTGTCTTACATGGGCGACTACCTGACGATGGTGTTGGTCTGATAGATGGAGGACAGGAGGAAGGACGGACCCCCTGCTTACATCTGAAGGCTGAAGACGCGCCCTGACCTGATACTTTACACAGCGGAGGGTTTGTTACAGTTGTATCTGGCGTAGGCCGACCTCTGCGGGGCGATTGGAGGCTCTGTATAGCGTCCGTGCGTTTTGCGATCTCGTTACCTTCTCGTTTATCCTGGTGGTCCGGACTCCATCCTCTACACTGGATACAACTGTAACAAATCCTCAGCTGTGAGAAGTATTTGGGGGCGGGTGTTCAGCCTCTGGATGTTTCCATTTGCTGACAGAAAGCTGGGAATTGAGAAACCTCCTCTAGCATACTGTGATTATTGGTGTATTTCTGTCTGTGCCGGCCCTTTAAGATGGCACTGGGGGATCTGTTACTTTTTTGGAGTCCGGTGACCGCTTGCCCCTCCTATGTAGCTGCCACTTCGGCAATGCTGGTGTCACCCACAGTGATGGACGCTCACATCATAGCAGCTGTTCTCTGCTGCTTTCCTGTTAGCTCTCAGGATGTTCGCCTGTGCTCTCCTCTGTGGAGCCGCCTCTGCTGTGCTGCACTGTGGGAGTGGTAGTGCAGTGATGTCATGGTGTCAGTGACATCCAGGGGCATCTCACAGGTCTTACTTATGGGCGGGGTCTTTTGTGATGGACGCTCACATCATAGCAGCTCTTCTCTGCTGCTTTCCTGTTAGCTCTCAGGATGGTCGCCTGTGCTCTCCTCTATGGAGCCGCCTCTGCTGTGCTGCACTGTGGGAGGGGGAGTGCAGTGATGTCATGGTGTTAGTGACATCCAGGGGCGTCTCACAGGTCGTACTTATGGGCGGGGTCCTTTGTGATGGACGCTCACATCATAGCAGCTCTTTTCTGCTGCTTTCCTGTTAGCTCTCAGGATGTTTGCCTGTGCTCTCCTCTATGGAGCCGCCTCTGCTGTGCTGCACTGTGGGAGGGGGAGTGCAGTGATGTCATGGTGTTAGTGACATCCAGGGGCGTCTCACAGGTCGTACTTATGGGCGGGGTCCTTTGTGATGGACGCTCACATCATAGCAGCTCTTTTCTGCTGCTTTCCTGTTAGCTCTCAGGATGTTTGCCTGTGCTCTCCTCTATGGAGCCGCCTCTGCTGTGCTACACTGTGGGAGGGGAGTGCAGTGATGTCATGGTGTTAGTGACATCCAGGGGCGTCTCACAGGTCGTACTTATGGGCGGGGTCCTTTGTGATGGACGCTCACATCATAGCAGCTCTTTTCTGCTGCTTTCCTGTTAGCTCTCAGGATGTTTGCCTGTGCTCTCCTCTATGGAGCCGCCTCTGCTGTGCTGCACTGTGGGAGGGGTAGTGCAGTGATGTCATGGTGTTAGTGACATCCAGGGGCGTCTCACAGGTTGTACTTATGGGCGGGGTCCTCCGTGATAGGGTGAGTCGCTGCCACCCTCGGGTCAGGGCGCAGCTGGGGTTTCTTCACCGTGGTGTTTGGCTCTGGATTGTACGCGGTGCAGATGGGCAGGAGGTAATGTCATAGGTTCATTGTACACTCAGCTCTTCCACATTGCATGCCATTGTGTTATCCGCTGTCACGTGGCCCCCGAGGGCCCTCATCTCACTCATCCTTGTAATATTGTCCCCCAGGTCACAGCACATCATGGACACTGGCAGCCGCCTACCGGACGAGCATGCCCTGATAGCGGACTATGTGGCCCGGCTCCGCAGCGGCACACGGTTAGTGATAGGTGGCGCCCGGCCGCTGATCCTCAGCCTCGAGTCTACGGATCATCACTTATATGTGCTACGTTGCAAACAATAATTAAAGGCACGGTGACCGGTCATTGTTAGTATTACCCGTCACAGGGCAGGGCCTCCCCATCGCTGGCGCCATGTCTCACAGGTCGGGGCCTCCCCATCGCTGTCGCAATGTCTCACAGGGCGGGGCCTCCGCATCGCTGTCGCCGTGTCTCACAGGGCGGGGCCTCCCCATCGGTGGCGCCAGTCTCACAGGGCGAGGCCTCCCCTTTGCTGGCACCATGTCTCACTGAGCGGGGCCTCCCCATCGCTGGCGCCATGTCTCACTGAGCGGGGCCTCCCCATCGCTGGCGCCATGTCTCACTGAGCGGGGCCTCCCCATCGCTGTCGCCATGTCTCACAGGGCGGGGCCTCCCCATCGCTGTCGCCATGTCTCACAGGACGGGGCCTCCCCATCGCTGGCGCCATGTCTCACAGGGCGAGGCCTCCCCTTCGCTGGCGCCATGTCTCACTGAGCGGGGCCTCCCCATCGCTGGCGCCATGTCTCACTGAGCGGGGCCTCCCCATCGCTGGCGCCATGTCTCACTGAGCGGGGCCTCCCCATCGCTGGTGCCATGTCTCACAGGGCGGGGCCTCCCCATCGCTGACGCCATGTCTCACAGGGCAGGGCCTCCCCATTGCTGGCGCCATGTCTCTCTGAGCGGGGCCTCCCCATCGCTGGCGCCATGTCTCACAGGGCGGGGCCTCCCCATCGCTGGCGCCATGTCTCACAGGGCGGGGCCTCCCCATTGCTGGCGCCATGTCTCACAGGGCGGGGCCTCCCCATCGCTGGCGCCATGTCTCACAGGGCGGGGCCTCCCCATCGCTGGCGCCATGTCTCACAGGGCGGTGCCTCCCCATTGCTGGCGCCATGTCTCACAGGGCGGGGCCTCCCCATCGCTGGTGCCATGTCTCTCAGGGCGGGGCCTCCCATCGCTGGCGCCATGTCTTACCCATCATGTTATCAGTCATGTTTATTTTTGCATGTCTGTTCGCACCCCCATTGTTTCACCAAATGAGCCACATCAGGTCCAGTCACATCCGGAGCTGCACTCGCCGTTCTGCTGCTGGCCACGGTCTGCTGCGCTGCATCGTGGGAGATGTAGCTTTTACCGCTCTCATTCAGCCTTGCAGAATTCTAGACGCAGCACTAGCTGTGACTGGAGGATTAGTTATTACCCCGTACACTGGTTGTCAGGACAGCAGTACCAGTCTGACCCCGGGGAAGGAGAACCTGGTGTATTCACCAATGTCTGCACCTCCCAGAATCAAATACATGATGAGACTGTGATGAAAGACTGTGCAGAGCTGCAGGGTGCGTCACAGTGTATAGCGCCACCTCGTCCTGGCAGGGTATGATGTGCTCCCCTGAGGCCGGTCTCCGTCCTCACCAGGGCATGTGACTGCGCCTATATGTGCTAGGGGGTGGTGGTGCCCCCACATGTCCTCTCACCTCTCTGCCTGACCCCAGATGGCTCCTCTGTGGGGGTCTTAGTGCCCTCTGAGGTCTCTCCTACCCTGCAGATATGGACTGGTTTTTGTGAGGGATGATGGCAGTGACGCCTGGTATACAAGACAGTTACTGAGGCTGATAGGAGTGATTGTGTTTCCATCCGCAGTGTGTTGGACAGTCCCGGTCGGCTAGACGAGGAGCATCGTCTCATCGCCCGATATGCCGCCAGACTCGCCGCCGAAGCCGGGAACTCTGTGAGTAACTGACCGTTGCAGTGTGCCGTCTCCATGTGTAGTGACCTTAAACTCCAACCACAAACAGAGCTGCATCAAATGCAAAGTTCCTCCGTGCTGCATTCTCTATTCTACTCATGTTATCATCATGTCTTCTGCTCCAGTCACATCCAGAGCTGCTCTCCTAACTCAAAACCAATACCAGTAGCATAAAGAAGAGAATTCTCCTAATTACAAAATCAAATAATGAAATTCTCTTAGATAACAAGACAAAAACGCATCAGTAATTAGAGCAACTTAAAGGCCGGCCTCCCATGTTTCACCCAAATACGTGCTTCATCAGGGAATGGGACACCGAGCTCATGATGAAGCTGCTATTTGGGTGAAACATGTCTGTTCTAAATCTTGTATAATGCTAAACCTTTAGGGTTAATGATGGGTCAGGTTCATATAGCGCCACTGATTGTTATATTACCCCACCATGGGGGTGATACTCGGGGGGGGACGCACTAATTACTGCCATATGTTATGTTACGGTAGCTGAGGAGTGCAGGTAAAAAAGGAAATACACCAGAGCAGTTGGAATCTATGAGATTGCAGTACCCTGACTAACCACCACAACTAGAGGCAGCCGTGGAGCGTTCCTACGTTGGTCCTAGACGCCTCGTCACAGCCTGAGAAACTAACTACACCTAAAGATAGAAATAGGAAAGCTATCTGCCCTGGAGCAGAACCCAAAGATAATAGAAAGCCCCCAAACATGTAATGGCGGTTAGACAAGAGGAAATACTGACACAGAAAGAAAATAGTATGAGCAAACGCTGGGGCCCAAACTAACTAAATAGAAAAGGACAGGAAGGGTACTTACTGCAATCTCAGAAAACCCTGAAAAAACACCAACTCTACTAATTTCAAAATCACCTGAGATCACACGACCTCTACCACCTAAATTAGTTCTCTGGTGTAAAAAAATCAAAACAGCAGCCACTGAAAAAAAAACTGGAAAAAGCAAAAGTACAAAACACAGTGGCTGGACTAAACTGAGAGGGCAAAAGCCCCCGGAGGGGACCCTGAAGGCCCCCACAGAAGTGCAGGACAAAATGCAAAAATATAGCAAAAACACAAAATAAGAAATTGTCTTATCTGATAGCAGGAGATGCAGACACGACACAGCAGGCTACAAGGGAAACTGGAAAGAAGGATTCAGACCAGAACAATTGATCACCGGCAACCCTGATGGGAAAATGACTCCCTTATATAAGACCAATCAGTAACACCTGCTTCCCAGTCCTCACAATCCTCACAAGTACCGCTTGTAACCACCAGAGGGAGCCTCTGCTCAGAACTCATCTCAAACCCATTCACAACAGTACCCCCCCCTTGAGGAGGGGTCACCGAACCCTCATTTGAGCAACCAGGTCGGTCAGGATGAGTTCTATGATACGCACGGATAAGTCTCCTAGCATGGATGTCCGAAGCAAACACCCAAGAATTGTCTTCCTGACCATAACCTCTCCATTTAACCAAATACTGGAGTCTTCGTCTAGAAAAACGAGAATCCAATATTTTCTCAACCACATATTCCAGATTGCCCTCAACCAAAACAGGGTCAGGAGGCACAGCAGCAGGAACCACTGGCTCAACAAACCTCTTCAACAAGGACTTGTGGAACACGTTATGGATCTTAAATGTCCCTGGAAGAAGCAAACGAAAAGAAACAGGATTAATAATCTCCATGATCTTATAAGGTCCAATGAACCTAGGCTTAAATTTAGGAGATGCTACTCTCATAGGAATATTCTTTGAGGACAACCAGACCAAGTCCCCCACTTCAAACGAGGACCATCAGTCCCATGCCGGTTAGCAAACCGCTGGGCCCTCTCCTGAGAGAGGGACAACCTCTCCACCACCTGGTCCCAAATCTGCTGCATACGCTCAACAACAGAGTCAACACCTGGACAGACAGAAGCCTCCGTCTGTCCTGAAGAAATCGAGGGTGAAACCCAGAATTACAGAAAAACGGAGACATCAAAGTGGCAGAGCTAGCCCTATTATTAAGAGCAAACTCAGCCAAAGGCAAAAAAGAGACCCAGTCATCCTGATCAGCAGACACAAAGCATCTTAGATAAGTCTCCAATGTCTGGTTTGTTCTCTCAGTTTGACCATTGGTCTGAGGATGAAATGCCGAGGAGAAAGACAATTGAACACCCAGTTTAGAACAAAAAGTCCTCCAAAATCTGGAAACAAACTGGACTCCTCTGTCAGACACAATGTTCTCAGGAATGCCGTGTAAACGAACCACGTGCTGAAGGAACAACGGCACCAATTCAGAGGAGGAAGGCAACTTAGGTAATGGCACAAGATGTATCATTTTGGAAAACCTATCACAAATTACCCAGATGGTGGTCATTCTCTGAGAAACAGGAAGATCGGAAATGAAATCCATAGAGATATGGGTCCATGGTCTCTTGGGCACAGGCAATGGCATCAACAAACCACTAGAGCGAGAGCAAGACTTGGAGCGAGAGCAAGTCCCGCAGGACTGCACAAATTCCCTGACATCGCGAGACGAGGTAGACCACCAAAAGGACCGACTAACCAAGTCTCTGGTACCAAAAATTCCGGGATGCCCAGCCAATGCGGAACAATGAATCTCAGACATCACACTCTTTTTCCATTGGTCCGGGACAAACAATTTTCCAACAGGGCAGCGCTCGGGCCTATCCTCCTGACACCCCTCCAGAGCAAGTCTCAAATTGGGCGAGATGGCGGAAAGAACTACACCCTCCTTCAAAATAACAGAGGGATCAGATAGCTCAGGAGAGTCCGCAAGGAAACTCCTCGAGAGGGCATCCGCCTTAACATTCTTAGTGCTAGGAAGAAAGGAAACCACAAAATTAAAACGTGTGAAAAACAAGGCCCACCTGGCCTGTCTAGGATTGAGTCGCTTGGCAGATTCCAGATAGACCAGATTCTTATGGTCCGTAAGGACCACCACCTGATGTTTGGCTCCCTCCAGCCAATGTCTCCACTCTTCAAAAGCCCACTTCATGGCCAATAACTCCGATTACCCACGTCATAATTACGTTCAGTAGGAGAAAATTTTCGAGAGAAAAAGGCACAAGGGTTACTTTTAGAGGTCTCTGGATCTTTTTGGGACAAAACGGCACCTGCCCCAATTTCAGAGGCATCAACCTCCACCTGAAATGGCAGAGAAACATCAGGCTGCCGTAGAACAGGAGCAGAAGTGAATCTCTGCTTAAGTTCCTGAAACGCAGAGACTGCCTCAGGAGGCCAATTCACCACATCAGAACCCTTTCTGGTCAAATCAGTTAATGGTTTAACAATAACCGAGAAATTACCAATAAATTTACGATAAAAATTGGCAAAACCCAAAAATCTCTGAAGAGCCTTTAATGAAGTAGGTTGGACCCAATCACAGATGGCCTGAACCTTGACCGGGTCCATTTCAATAACAGATGGGGACAAAATGAATCCCAGAAATGAGATCTTCTGTACGCCAAAAAGACACTTTGATCCCTTCACATACAGAGCATTCTCTCTCAAAATCTGGAATACAGTTCGAACATGTTTCACATGAGAGTCCCAGTCATTGGAAAAAATCAAGATATCATCCAAATAAACAATCAGAAATTTGTCCACAAAATCCCTGAAAATGTCATTCATGAAGGACTGGAAGACGGAAGGAGCATTAGTGAGCCCAAAGGGCATCACAAGGTACTCAAAATGCCCTTCAGGGGTGTTAAATGCCGTCTTCCATTCATCCCCGTGCTTAATGCGAATAAGGTTATACGCCCCCTGAGGTCAAGCTTGGTAAACCAAGTAGCGTTTTTCACCCTGGAAAACAGGTCAGAAATCAAGGGTAACGGGTATTGATATTTCACAGTAATATTGTTCAAGAGACGATAATCAATACACGGCCTTAATGAACCATCTTTTTTGGCCACAAAGAAAAAACCGGCACCTAAGGGTGAAGAGGATGGTCTGATATGACCCTTCTCCAATGATTCCTTGATATAAGACCGCATAGCGTCATGTTCAGGTACAGACAAGTTAAAAAGGCGACCTTTAGGGAATTTACTACCTGGCACTAATTCAATAGCGCAGTCATAGCTCCTATGGGGGGGCAAGGATGCAGATTTACTTTCGCTAAACACATCAGAAAAATCAAACAAAAAGTCAGGAACATCCTCAGCCTGGGGGGAGGCAGAAAAAACAGGAGTGTTGGTATTAACACATTGGCAGCCCCAACTGGTTACAGACACAGATTTCCAATCCAAAACAGGATTATGAGACTGTAACCAAGGGAAACCCAGCACGATAATGTCATGCAGATTATATAGAACCAAAAATTTGCAGCACTCCTGGTGATCAGGTTCAACCCTCATTATCACCTGAGTAGAAAACTGGGGTTTATTCTCAGCCAAAGGGGTAGAATCGATCCCCAGTAGGGGAATAGACTTCTGTAGGGGTATCAAGGGAAACCCACAACGTTTAGCAAAATCATAATCCATCAGGTTAATAGCTGCTCCAGAATCAACGAAAGCCTGAGCAGAAAATGAGGACAGAGAGCATATCAGAGTGACAGTTAATAAAAACTTAGTCTGAATACTACCCAAGACAACTGAGCGTGCAAAACGTCTTCCCCACTTAGGGCAGACTGAAATAGCATGAGAGGCATCACCACAGTAGAAACATAACCCATTGCGCTTTTGAAACTCATGACGCTGTGCCCCAGACACCACTCTATCACACTGCATGGGTTCAGAAGCTGGTTCACAAGGCAACACCATTCCACGCATACTTCTCCGCTCACGCAAACGTCTGTCAATTTGAATCGCTAATGACATAGAATCATTGAGACCAGAGGGGACAGGGAATCCCACCATAACATCCTTTACATTATCCGACAGACCCTTCCGGAAAAGGGCCGCCAAAGCGTCGTCATTCCATTTGGTCAGGACTGCCCACCTACGGAATCTCTGACAGTATAACTCAGCGTCATCAAGCCCCTGATTTAATGCCAACAAGGCTTTTTCAGCTTGATCAGTGACATTAGGCTCATCGTACAATAACCCCAAAGCCTGAAAAAATGCATCAACATCACTCAAAACAGGATCCCCAGGTATCAGGGAAAAAGCCCAATCTTGAGGATCGCCGCGCAGGAGAGAGATGATAATTTGAACCTGCTGCGCTGCGTTTCCTGAGGACTTAGATTTTAAGGCAAGAAACAATTTACAATTATTTTTGAAATTCTGAAACTTAGCTCAATCCCCTAAAAACAAATCTGGCATGGGGATCCTAGGTTCCACAACAGGCAACCTAGCAAGATATGCAGCAATACTCTGAACCTCAGTGGCAAGCTGATCCACACGGCCAGACAACTGTGCAAACTCCATTGGGAGAAAAGATCCTCCCCAGCACCCAGAGATACAGAGGGAAAAAAAATGCAACAAACAGAAAAATATCTCTGACAACTTTTCTTCCTTCAAAATATTTTTTCCCTTCTGTGAGTACCATACAATTTTTATGGCCGGTGATACTGTTATGTTACGGTAGCTGAGGAGTGCAGGTAAAAAAGGAAATACACCAGAGCAGTTGGAATCTATGAGATTGCAGTACCCTGACTAACCACCACAACTAGAGGCAGCCGTGGAGCGTTCCTACGTTGGTCCTAGACGCCTCGTCACAGCCTGAGAAACTAACTACACCTAAAGATAGAAATAGGAAAGCTATCTGCCCCGGAGCAGAACCCCAAAGATAATAGAAAGCCCCCAAACATGTAATGGCGGTTAGACAAGAGGAAATACTGACACAGAAAGAAAATAGTATGAGCAAACGCTGGGGCCCAAACTATCTAAATAGAAAAGGACAGGAAGGGTACTTACTGCAATCTCAGAAAACCCTGAAAAAACACCAACTCTACTAATTTCAAAATCACTTGAGATCACACGACCTCTACCACCTAAATTAGTTCTCTGGTGTAAAAAAATCAAAACAGCAGCCACTGAAAAAAAAACTGGAAAAAGCAAAAGTACAAAACACAGTGGCTGGACTAAACTGAGAGGGCAAAAGCCCCCGGAGGGGACCCTGAAGGCCCCCACAGAAGTGCAGGACAAAATGCAAAAATATAGCAAAAACACAAAATAAGAAATTGTCTTATCTGATAGCAGGAGATGCAGACACGACACAGCAGGCTACAAGGGAAACTGGAAAGAAGGATTCAGACCAGAACAATTGATCACCGGCAACCCTGATGGGAAAATGACTCCCTTATATAAGACCAATCAGTAACACCTGATTCCCAGTCCTCACAATCCTCACAAGTACCGCTTGTAACCACCAGAGGGAGCCTCTGCTCAGAACTCATCTCAAACCCATTCACAACAGCCATATTTGTAGAGAATGTAATTTATTCTTTAAATTCTAATCAGTTTGATTATCAATGGGAACGTGTCAGGTTGGAAAACACTGTTAACCTGCAGATATAGGGTTAATCTGCAGGTTATTAGTGTTACAATGCTGTCCTGCCGCAGTACTGAACACGCAGCACCTGGGAGAAAATGATTTTAATTCCTCCCGGGAGCCGCCGGCTGTCAGTCATGGGGCGGTGCACAGAGCGGCTGCAGTCTCCACATACAGCACCGCTGCCTATACTGCTGTAAGTACGCCTGGCACTATGATTGACAGCTCGTACGCCCTGGCACTATGATTGACAGCT